>VYYT01000015.1:0-140349 GCA_032988895.1 Colletotrichum kahawae | reverse complement strand
GCAGGGTTGGAAATTAGTCTAGTCTAGTCTAGTATAGGCTGTACTAATACTAGGCTAGTCTAGTAGGGGGTCTACTAGTACTAGACTAGTATAGTATAGGCTATACTAGTACTATACTAGCCTAGTATTAGTATACTAATTAGTAATTAATTAAAAGTTCTTTTGAAAATAAATAAGCTATATAATTATAAAAAAAAGCTTATATAATACTTTAAATACTTAATTAAGATATAAAAACTATTTATATTAGAGAAATATTATAAAAGTATTAAAAACTAAATATTTATTATAAAAATGTTTAGAATATTTAAAATTCTATTTATATATAATTTATTTATAGAAGATTCTTTACTATAAATAGTATATTTTATACTAATTAGTATACTAGTAGTATACTAGTACTAATCTAGTATTCTAATAGTAGTACTAATACTAGTCTAGTATAAAATTTAAGAGACTAATACTAGACTTACTAGTACTAGACTAGACTTAGACTAAATACTAGTAGTATTTTTTCCAACCCTGCGTACGGAACCGCGTACGGAACCTAGCCGCGCTGTCACCGTCACTTGGGCTCGGGCCAGCTTACCTCAGACACCCTCGCCTGTGGCCTGTGGTCTGTGGTCTTGTTTAGTCAGACGCTTCCAACTTGTAAGTCGTTTGTCATCCTCTCACCGCAGGAGCCGATGACTGATCATGGCTGAGCAGCGGCAAGGCAAGCGGACACCTCAACGGCCCAGGAGGCTTGCAGAAAAGCAGTCTCCGCAGATAGCGAACGGGGTCAAGCGGGAAATAAGACGCACGATCGAGGAGGAGTGCCAGCCATCCGTTGTAGATGACTGATTACGATGTGTCCCGGGCTGCTGCTTGGGGCTCGTTCTCCTCTTCGCCGCAGCCGCCATCGGCCCAGGACTCTTGGAAGTTTGATGTTGGTGATGGAGCTCTGCCCTGTTGATGAGCTGGCAGCGGCGCCTGAGAGCCTGAGAGCCTGAGAGTCTGGCTGGCGATGATGGATCAAACTCAGGCCTGGAGGAGTTGGCCAAGTGGCCTACGGGCTTCACTCTCATCATCACGATGAGCATCGTTCTGCTCCTCCAAGAAGGCCACGACAACTCGTTCCCAAGCGGGAGCTTAAATCATCCGAGTAAACCAACCCCCTGAAGGAGGAGTCTTCTTCCTCGCCGCTGTTACCGCCCATACAGCCCGCCATCTCCTTTGAAAGGCCGTGGCCTGAAGCGGTGAGCTTCCTCGGACGAAGTCGGCACCGCGAAGGAAGCCCTCGGAGCGGTGATAAAACGAAACGAACTTCAAGTCGAAACCCGATTGTGGATATGCCAGGAATTTTCTCAACGGGCGGGTTCAGGTTGCCATGGATAAGAGCCCTTGGGCATCGGGGGGCGTTGGCAGGTGGGATGCAATGTGATGGATGGACCATGGGGCGGAGTGAGGTTTGTTGGCACTCAGTCACTTGGGATTGCGTGCGCGCGCGCAAAGTCCGGCGCGGGATGGACTCAGACGCCGGACCATCCCTTTGTCACAGTCCCACCGACGGCCGGCCGACTGCCGTGCCGCCCCGAGACTAGAAACAATCGAACAAGAAGCCACCGAGTGCCGGGAACACAGCAAGACACCCACTAGTGGCCAAGCCGACTAGTGGCCCGCGCGGAATCACGCCTTCTCGCATCATCATGGCGAATCCGCACCGGTGTCTCTCGTGGAACGAAGGCCCCCGTTTCGTTTTGGGTTCGTTGAACCTCCACGAAGTCCCAGATCATGGTCGAATTTCGGGGCTCCTTTTTTCCCACGGCTACAGAGCACGCCGGACACGGCCCCAATGTTATACTCACCCAGATTGCGGCTTCCGGCTGCCGGGAACCGGCCCAGAGGCAAATCCTTTTGCAAAAGTAAATCTACGCCGGCACCCGGGGCGATGGCGCAATTGCGGGATGTCCACGGTACGGAGGATCCCCTGCCACTCGCGACCAATCACGTTTCGCCTTGCTCATCACGAAAGGTTTAGCGTCGATGTCGTGATTGCTCCCAGACCACGCCTCGTCGTAGGAGAGTTGCAAAATATTCCTCAAGCGCCTGGTTCTCAATGCAGTTTACTTGCCAGCAATTGCGCAATACCTGGGCAGGCTCCAGCGGCGGTCCTCCTGCTTCGGCCTTTGGTTCGTTCGATCGTGCTAGAAGGGCGTGCTGGTGAAAAATCAAATTAGTAATGTTGCTTGATGATGCCCTGTGCCCGGAAAATGATACTCCTCCCGCCCCCTCCCCGCCGTGTAAGTGTCCCTCCTGGTCCTCCTCCTCCGAGCCCGTTCCTCATAAAACAGTCTCTCGCCTTCCTCCTCTCTCTTTGATCCAAATCTGATCTCTCTTCACCCCAGACTAGCATCTTGCGTCATTTGCTTTTCGGTTCATCTCTTTCATCTCTTTCGACAAGAGCCGTCCTCAGCGAATATACCCCGGGTTTTCAACAACACACCCTCCTCACACAGCAACACTCACCATATACCCCCGGGTTCTCACCACCTCAGCAGCAGCAATCCCCCCTTCTCCTCACCCAACCCTTCTGCCATCTTTCACAACCCAACAGCACCTTCACCATGTCGTCGTCCGCTGTTGAAGCCGCCACCGCGACGTCCTCCGCGGCGTCGTCCCCCAGGCTCAACGCCGTCGAGGCCGCCAAGCTGGACCAGCAGGAGGTCGAGTCCGGGTACGGCTCCGCCACCGACGCCTCGTCGACGTCGTCCTCCATCGCGGCCCTGCCGCTCATCTCCCTCACCCAGCCCCACCTCAAGCACCTCAACGACCAGCTCGAGGACATGCACCCCATCGACATCCTGCGCTTCTGCCGCGCCATGTTCCCCAACCTCTTCCAGTCCACCGCCTTCGGCCTCACCGGCCTCGTCACCCTCGACATGCTCTCCAAGATCCAGAAGGAGAACCCCGCCGCCGCCAACGTCGACCTCATCTTCCTCGACACCCTCTACCACTTCGCCGAGACCCACGCCCTCGTCGACCGCATCCAGCAGCGCTACCCCAACGTCAAGCTGCACGTCTTCAAGCCCTTCGGCGTCGACACCACCGCCCAGTTCGAGGCCATGTACGGCGCCCGCCTCTACGAGACCGAGGCCGAGATGTACGACTGGATCGCCAAGGTAGAGCCCCTGCAGCGCGCGTACCAGGAGCTCGGCGTCGCGGCCGTGCTGACGGGCCGCCGCCGCTCCCAGGGCGGCGCCCGCGACAAGATCCCCATCATCGAGGTCGACGACGAGCGCGGCGTCGTCAAGATCAACCCGCTCGTCAAGTGGTCCTTCAAGCAGGTCCAGGACTACATCAAGACGCACAACGTGCCGTACAACGACCTGCTCGACCGCGGGTACAAGTCCGTCGGCGACTGGCACTCGACGGTGCCCGTCAAGGAGGGCGAGGACGAGCGCGCCGGCCGCTGGAAGGGCCAGCAGAAGACCGAGTGCGGCATCCACAACAAGAAGTCGCGCTACGCGCAGTACCTCGGAGAGATGGAGCGCAAGGCCGTCGAGGCCAAGAAGGCGGCGCCCGTGTCGTCGTCGTCGTCGGTCGAGGCCGCTGCTGCTGCCGTCGCTCCCGTCGTCAAGGAGGAGCAGGCCGCCGCGTCGCTGTGAGCAAGCATCATGTCTTGTGGACGTGAGCGATTTTCTTTCTTAACTTATAATGACCTGTACATATGATGGCATGACGGCGTTGAGATTTTGGGAGCATAACTAAAAAGGGAAACGGCACGGGACAGCATGCGGGCGTTCCGGATGATGGGTTTTTTTCAAAGTCATAGAACCAATGATTGTATCTCGCGCGTATCGCGGATACCCACCACCCCCAGATCCCATCAGATAAGATGGGAAAACATGAAATAAGATGAAGAATTCATGAAGACGCCTTGTCGCTATTGCCGTGAATGTGAAGATGAGGTGTGAGATGTGTGGGTGTGAGGTGCGGCTCCATTCATCCTGCGTCCCGCTGAGACCCCGCATCCGGGACAAAAGTGGGCACGGGTGACCACGGCTCATAGGATGCTAACAGTCTGTGTCGTGACTTATATGTAATAATGTTAGACCACTGACGTCCGTTGTCAAAAAGCTTATTTTGGCATCCAGGAAAGCTGCTCGTGACCTCCTTCCCAATCTTGCAGTGTCATTGGATGTGAGCGCAGAAGGATCTATCGTTGTACAACATGTCTGCCAATCCTCCTAGGACCTTGAACTGAGGTAGTTTGTGAATTGAACCTGTGTCCATCACATTTGACAAAGCAGTGGTAGTATGGTCGGCTTTGAGGCAATTACCAGCGCCCCTGCAAATATAATGTTAGTTTCCAGCGGCGTGTTATTGAATTCTAAGGTTCGTTGAAATGTTTTCTTTTTTTCTCGGCGCAATATTGTTTGTGGCTGCTGGTCAGGCATGTAGCCACGGAAAAGTCTGTCCGTGAGGCGTTGACAAGTAAAACTATGCAAAGCTGACAGATTCGAACCAGCCGGCTGCTTGAGCAGGAATATAATTTCAGTGCGTTCGTTCGGAGTTTTCTCATCTGGTGGATTCATGCCGTTAGCATCAGGGCGAGACGAGCACACCGAACACCGGGAAGAGCAGCTGTTACGACTTTAGCAATGGCTGTCCGAGGTAATCAGGCACATGTTGGTGCAGCTTTTGCGTTCTTCTTCTCATTTTATTCAAGATGGATTTGAAAGCTGATCGAGTCTGGATCTTGAGCATAGCTGCACCTTTTACCAGACGAGGAAAGAGGCCGTCCAGTAGACTCTCGGTCCTATCATACTTGTGACATGGCACACCGCAACTCGTTTTATTATCGCTATCTCGCCAGAAGCAGATCTCTCTATCGGTATCGTTGCCGCCTCTGGGGAGGTAGGCATGCGAAGCGATCAAGCTCTCACGCAAGGGTCTGTGATGACTTGGGTGGCGGTGTGTCCCGGCAGTCTGCGGGCCTTAAACCCGTCTAAAGTAACATTAGAGCCTCTGAATTTGTGCTAATGAGTCCGGCGTGAGTGCTACACGAGTCGTTCTACCAAAATTGTTGGTGTTGTGGTTTTTGAGCAGCGATATTATTCCGAAATAGATTTCAACGGCATCGTAATCGAAAATTCACGTCACCTCACAAAGCTGTTGAAAAGTGAAAAAAAAATGTTCCTTTCGACCATATATAATATTAGACTATGTGACCAGAGTAAAGAATACGTCGCTCAATGTCGTGGGCTGTAATACGCCGCCGCCTGGCTCATGGCAAGCTTGAACATGCTCACGCCCAACCTCGGCTCGGATGGTCCCAGTCGCATTCAGATCCCAGTTCAGACACAAACGCATAAGAAATAACAAATCAATCTATATAAATTGATGAAAACCAACTCATACTCACAGCTCCCAGCTGCCTGGCGCCTCGAGACCAATCACGCACGACCTCACATCCAAAGAACCAAGTCACGCCCCTTGGGAGAGTAAGACTATATATTAAAGCCGCAACACACGCACCGCGAGATAGCCTGATTTCTTCAGGATATCGTACGCTCTATCGGCTCCCGGGATGTAACATCGGAGGGTAGGACAGCGCGTTGAAAAGCGGCTTGGTACCGGCTCGCAAGCCGACAGGGCACCGTGTCTCACTCACAAATTCACACGGTGCATGTACCTTCCGCAAACCACCACACACAATTTTCGCCAGTCACTCCAGGAACCTCACTTACACGGCCGAAAACAAGGTACGACGCCCAAGGAAAGCGCGGCATCCAACGATTGACAGGAACAGGTCTCCCGTCCACCCAGATTAGACTGTCCGGGTTGATGTCCCCGTGACCGCTCCACCCCCCGCATAGCCAAACACACACACACACACACACACACACACACACACACACACACATACAGACAGTCACAACCACTCGCTCCCACCGCAGGCACAGATAATGGCACCACAGCAGCGGGCCCCACTTCCCTCCCCGCCCGCGACCTTCACGGCGCGCAAGCACAAGATCCTGCAGCAGCTGAGCGTGCCGGACGCGGAGTACACCGACGCCTCGCCCAAGGGGTCCGTGGACGTGGGCATCCGCGAGCTGATTGGCGAGCTCAACGCCCTGGACGGCTTCGTGACGACGAGCAGCTGCGCGGGGCGGGTCAGCGTATTCCTCGAAGGGAAGCGGAAAGAGGCATCGCCTGCACAGGTGTCTGACGGCGAGGGTGGTGATGCAAAGGAGGGCGAGCACTACGGCGCTGCTGCTGGTACTGCGCTCACGACGATAGCTGGGCCCGGCGGGAAGGGCGGCGGCGGCACGTGGTTGTTTGTATCGCACGATCCCGGCCCTGGGCCGCATGACGAGGATGGCAGGCTGCTGAGGCTGCTTGGTCTCGTGGATGAAGCCGAGGGGAGGGAGGCTGGCACCGGAGAGGCGGGAAGCACTCGGTCTGGGCGGAGGAGACGGCGGTTTATACACTTCAAGTTTGAGCCCATGGTATGTTTGACACCCTGCACTCACACACACACGTTCATGCACTCGCTCCCGATGTTACTCAGTACCTACCACCTGTCCGCACTTTGACTAACCCACCCCCCTCAGATCCTCCACGTCCTCACAGCATCCCCATCCCACGCCCAGCTTCTCCTCAAATGCGCCCTCGCAGCCGGCTTCCGCGAGAGCGGCGCCCTGAACCTGCTGCCCGCCGCGCCATCCGCCGACGACCAGCAGCAGCCGTCGGTGACTCCCATCGTGGGCGTCCGGACGATGGGTCTCGGCCTCGAGTCCCTCGTCGGCTACGTGGACGACTCCAACGACACCCGCCGCCACTGCACCGTCTCGGCGGACTACCTCCGCGACCTCGTGGACATCGCCAACGAGCGCTTCGTCGAGAACGCGGCGCGGATCGCGCGGTTCCGCGCCGCGCTGCAGGACGCCGTGGCGGGACCGCCCGCGAGGCTGGGCGAGGGCGGTGCCGAGTGGGAGGATGCGGCTGTCAGGAGGGAGCGTAAACGGGCTGAGGGGTTGAGGCGGAAGGAGGAGAAGATGCTCGCTGCCAAGGAGAAGCCGACGAGCTCGGTAGAGGACGCTGTAGATCTGCCGGAATACCAAATTCAAGGGCTGTGATGATGCATGTGCACCAAAGTTCATTTCGCCATCTATACACTTCTCTCTCTTTTTAATCTTTGCCGTCGCACAGTGTGTTGTACATTCTCGCCCGTCTCCTTTTCTTTCCCCTTCGTCTACAGGCCTCATCCTCCCCTGATCCATCACAGAAAAAAAAATTCAAACGCAAAATATAAAGATGGATGGATTATCAGGGATAGGACAGACCACCCACCACCACCACGGTCACCATTCCCTCACAGCATAGAAACCGCCTCTCCTTTTCTTTACGAGATGATCTTCTCAACCCAGCCCTTCTCCAACCTCTTCACCTCCTCCTTGAACGCCTCCACCTCCTTCCAGCAGTCGAGCGGCCGGCGGTCGTTCTCGCGCAGACACCGCACGACCTCGCCGCGCGCCTTCTCCACGCCCTCGGGCAGCGCGCGCACCTGCTTGCGCTCCGCCAGCTTCGCGCGCAGCGCCTCGACCTCCTGCTTGACGCTGTCGTGGCTGCGCTGGCCCTCGGGCGCCGCGGCGGTTTCGTCCGAGGCGCTCTTGTCGTGCGCGAGGCGGGGGGCCTCGGACTCCTTGGCCTGCAGGCGCTTCAGCTCCTCGGCGACGCGGCGCTGGATCTGGAGCTCGGCGAGCTGGGCGCGGGAGGCATCGGTCTGTGAATTGGGTGATCAGGTTAGCTTTGGGGAATACTGCGGGGGGGGGGGTGTTTGGGGGGGTTTTTTTTTTTTGTTGAAATCGCGCAGGGGCGGGTTGCCGCGGCGGGGGGCTAGAGCAGCGAAGCTCGGAGGGGAGATGTGTGGTGGCCGGGCGGGTGACGGACGGGGGGTAGGGGACGTGATTTACCTCTGGGCTGGACTGCAGCTGCTCGACGAGGTCGTGGGAGATGCCCGAGGGCGCTGGGCTGCGGGCGCGGGTTAGCTGGGTTGGTTTTCCTTGCAACGACGAGCAGATCGGTTCGAAGGATGGATTAGGAGGGGGACTTACGCCTTCCACAGGTGTGGCGGCGTGTTGGAGGATGGCTTGGACTCGCTGGCACCCATGATTGCGGCCTCAATGGCTTGGGGGGAGGTGACTTTGATATTGTTTGGCGGGCCGTGATGGTATGGAATTTTCCGGATCCGTGAGAGCAGCGCCCAGGCCAGGTCCCGTCGTCGAGCTGGCACAGCTCCGATGGGCCGGCGCTTGGTTGGCGCACGTGACGGGCTGCGGTGATGGCGGTCTTAGTCATTGTGCCTTATGTCATCAAATGCTTCTGGGCTTAGTCATCTTGAGCAGAGTGACAGCTGGCTGAGCACGTCAGTTGCCAGCTGGCTAGGATCTGCCCTCCACAGCTTCTGAACAACCTTCTGGAAGGAAGCCTTTTCTGATAGCGAGCACTATTTCTCAGACTCGCTGCCCGCCCTGAGAAGTCCCACGTCCGTCGGTGACCCCCGCGCACTCCCACCACCCGCCTCTTATTCAACGCACTTCATCACCCTCATCTTGTTTCAAGGATCGCGGGCGACTTGAGAATGGGCGGAGATATGGGAGGGTCTTCCAACATCACAAGGTCTACGCGGTCAGCCTCGGCTGGGCTAGATTTTGACAGGACGGTTATCTCGGTGAGATGTTTTTTCACGAAGGGAAGGATTGGCAGTTGCAACCAGCGAGAGGCTCGCTCCGAGATCCCCCTCCCTCTCTCTCCAAGCGAAACCTCTCAATAGACACCCGGAAGGCCAAGCATCAGCATGGGATGTTGCCAAGAAGACGACAATATCGAAAAACAAGATGGCGGCTCAGCAAGGTCTTAACCAGCCAGTCGCAAGACACCCAAGAGACGGCAGAGAAATGAACGGACCCCCAATGCTTAAACAGAGGACTCGGCGGGAAATCTCACGAAGAGCCCGTATATCTCGGCTTCATCTGCACGTGTTTGGCAGGACAGCAGCCCGCTGGACCTGGACGGTGAGATAGATGGTGCTAATGCATGCCATGCCACGCCCGCCTACTCTCACCTGAAGCGGACGGGGCACCAGCAATATCATTGAAACGGCTGGCCACCGAACAAGCAAATGACTTCATGGATCGCGCACGCTGCATGCCGCCCACATTTTCGCCCGCCCAGGCTGGCCCCGGCCAGGACCCAAGGCGGCTCGCTTCTGGCCCTCTTTCTCTCTCTCGGTCCTAGGCGTTGTGGTTGCTGCGGCCACTATGGACGACCCAGCCAGGCGGTTTGCGAACTTGCAAAGGGAAGAAGGGCCCCACGATGGCCCGCGATGGGAAGGGCAGAAAAGGCTCTTTTCGAAACTCGTCTCCGAGAACTGCGGGCAGGGAGGGCCGGGTTGGGCTCATTTGTTTGCGACGGCGCTTGACGAGGGACTCCCCCGCTGGAGGAAGCACAGGGCCCCTCGTCGGGGGGCACGGCTGCACCGTCACATCCCGCAATTTGTCTGCGGCCGAGGCCAGCAGCGCCTGTTGCTCAAAGAGGGCTGTTCTGTCCGCTGCGAGAATTCCACGTCAGTTCGCGGGCAGCTGGTGACGATATGAAGGGACGGCCATCAGCCGCGGTAGGGGACGCCCCTTGTCGGCAGACCGCTCCGCCCTTGGTGGTGGTGGGGGCCGGATCTCTCCCTCTATGTTTTTTTTTTTTTTTTTTGCGAATCGTCTCCCTTTTCAGATGCGGGCTCCTCAATTTTGGCGTTATCTTCAGTATTGCGACCGTTCGGAGTGTTGCGAGGACAGGGGGTTGAACTCATGTCGATGGGGTTGTTGGGTGTTCTAACCCAGACAACAGCTTTGACTTTTGACAGATCAGACAGGCCACACAGACGTCTGCGAACTGCAGGAGTGGCAGGTGCTGACTTGCGAAAATTACCCTTTAGTTTGCGCGTTTAAAATTCGCCCAGGGGCCGCGGGCGGTTGGCAACACCAACAGGATGATCTGTAGATTGTTCGATTCTGATCCCTCGGCGGCAGGGAAGGCGCGACAGCGTAAGTGATGGCGATTGGAAATGCCCAGATGCGGTATATGAAAGACGCCGGATGGGCAGAGATGAGGTGAGTGGGCGGCATTGACCGACGGGATGTCGTCAGATGTCGTCAAATGAATGCCACGGCTCAATCGGCCGAGAAGCACGGCACAGCATTATGGCTGAGACGGGTCCGTTGATTGAATGGTGAGGGGCTTGCTTCACATGCTGCGAGAGTCTGACAGACGACTGGTTTTCCCAACTGCCAAAGAATTTGTTCTCGGCCCCTCTTCTCCAAGGGTTACCACGTCAGTCGGAGCTGTCAGTTGAGCCCATCTCGATGACACATTGGAACCGAACGTCAGTTGCCGTGTTTTCCAGCTTGCCGTTCCACGCAAGGGAACGGTAGAGCAAAGATGGGTACGCGGCGATATCTGCGCATCTTATGGCGCCCCGTAAGGAATGCGGTGCACGACGTCCGTGTCACCGGTTTCCACACGCACCACCGGAATTCGGGAGCCCTTCTTCTTCCAGACGGGAAACAGGACGCACTACGCAGGATCGAGCGTAGTGTCGTCTCGTGTACGCGTTGCAGCCGGAGTGCGACTGGGTACGGATATCTTGGTCGGATCTTGGGGCACGCAACGTTGGGCCTCGTGGCGCCCGACGCAACGGTTTCCTTCTGTCTCTGGGCAGTGTGTCCCAGACAAGGGACCCGAGGGGGCGGACGAACGATGGAAACAATCGAACGACCCTACCCCGAGATCTTTCCCTTCCCCCCCAAAGGGGACTCGAACGAGAAGAGGATGGACTGAGAAGCCAACTGGTCTGTGATGTCTCTCGCATCGGAATAATCGGCTGTCTAGACTGGCCGATTCCAGTGGTCATGGGCCAACAAGCGTGCAGGTCTCGACAACGGGGTTTCGAATGGCTGCACGGGGTGAACAAACGCAACGGTCTGGACGGGTGCCTCCCAGCCAGTTGTTGGCATTCCGCTCCAGTCATTTGGGCGTGCTCCAGGGCGGCTGGGCGGTGGATGAGAGGCCCAGAAAATGGACCGAGAAAAAGACCAGCAAGTCCTCGGTGACCCCTTGAGGTTGTGCATTTTGGTCATCATTTCCATGCCATGTGCAGAAAGAAGCATGTCGGGTTCAGGTTCAGGATCACCCATCCCCACCGACCGAATGAACAGAGCAGAGTTGAAAGGATTGGCTACTCGTCTTGGCTTTCTTGGGTTCTCGGGTTGGCACCTGGCGATTGGCTCTGCGCGACCGAAGCGACCGCTCCCCCGTCCCTGTTCATCCGGTCTTTTCCCCTGTCATTTGCTGGCAGCCCCCTGGATGAACCCGCCAGACAGCGCTGTCAGTTGTCAAGCCCTTTCGCCTTTGGTTGGCCCGTGGCCCAGTCAGCGTGCAGCACACCGCGAGCTGACGGAGGGGATGGAGTCAGGAACGGCGCAGTTCTGACCAGTCGAATGGCCTAGGGGCCAAGACGATGGCGAGCAGCCCGGCAAACACTTGACCATTCAGACTGCGCGTTTGGCCAGGGAACACGGCCAGGTGAAATCGGCCAGCAGCAAGCCACAAATGCAGCCCGCCAGAGCCAGTCAACCCGAGAAGTGCCAACCAGTCAACTGTTTCGTGTTCCTGATTTTCGCCAAGCACGCAGTGGTTCTCGTGCATCCTGCAGTGCTTGCTTGCTCAGCAGGATGCAATTCGTCTTGATTTCCCTTCAGTTGTGGATGCCTGACGGGAAGGGGTCTTGTCTCTGATCATCCGATTGAGCCGTGCCGGTGCGAGACCATTCGTCACGGAGGATTCAACGGCGCAAAACAAAAAAGAGACATCCGATCCCTTCTTCATTCCAGTCGTCCGATTTGGCAAACAGTCAGCACTCAGACATCCAGTTGGAAGATGCGACGACAAGAGCCTTCGCTTCCCGGAAGAACAATTAAGGTGTAGAGAGGCGAGGGAAGCGAATGAAAATGATGGTAATCAGCAAACCCAAGCAGCCAGGGGAGACCCCTCCCAGCCTCAGCGAACGGTGACATTGGATCTTGGTGATTGTCAACAAGGGATCGCCGTTCGCTGTGTACCTGTCCATGGATTTTCATAGTACAACCCATACACCTAATAATGAAGAGGTACAGGATGTACGTATCCCCTGCCCGGCCTTCCCTGTCTGCAACCCCTCCTTTCTTCGCCCACTCGAGTCTTGGGCAAAGTGCTGGTCCTCCCACTTTGGCTTTGGCGGTTGCTCGTTGGACGACGGATGTGCTTTGCTTGTCCTGGCTCTTTTTTCTCTCTTTTCTTGCTTGCCTGCTCCATCTCATATCTCCGCCAGGGTCATCTGTTGGCACTGGCGTGAGCAGGAGCCGATGCGTGGGCCGATGAGCAAGGCGCAGTGATTCCATTCCAGCTCACTGAGGCGCGGGATTAGGTTAGACTGACGGCGAGATGGGCAGATGTCCTGACGACATCCCTGGGAGGAGCGTCCTTTTCGGGCTGTTGGCAGCCAGAAGGACCTGCGCGTCTGAATATGTATGCTACAGGTGAACACGCACAACAGCTTGGGGTTTAGTTCGTATCTGGAAGTCATACAAAGTACAAGCTGGAATAGCCGCGCAGAGGACGAAAAGGGGTACATGGCTAGCGCGCCGCGTATGTACGGCAACGCAGGTACCTAGCGGCGCTGCCAATGCCCTGCCAATGCCCTGCCTAGCCTTATCTTTGCGTAGCGCAGAAGACGACGTCCTGCTTCTTGAAGACGGGATGGAAGGATGGGAAGAGAAGGTGGACGGATACTTGCCGAGCCAGCTGAGCCAGGCAGGGCACCGATGTATCTTTCTCCCGGAGACGCCTGTCGTGAACGATTCGTAGGCTGCGAATAGATGGCCCAGGCGATCCAGTCATTCCCGTTCGTCCCTTGCACGCCACCCATCAGGGGGAATGCACCCTGCCCTCACCCTTGACGGACCTCCCAGCTAGCCAGCAGCAGCATGCAGTCCAGGCCCCCAAAGGAGGAGACCCAGAGAGGGCCCCTCGAAGGAGACTTGCAGAGGAACTAAGAGGAGCCTCTCGGCGGCGCTACCGTGGGTCCCCCGGCCTCCTCACGGCACGTACATGGCATAGACAGACAGAGACAGACAGACAGAGAGAGAGATGTGAAGGGAAACGCCTCTCATAAAAGTACCACGGCAGCCTCTCTCCACGGCCCGGCGTGGACCACATCCCAACCACTCTCTGTTTCTCTTTTTCCCTTCCCTCGAGGATCGTCACTGCTGACCTATTTTTTGTGAGACCCCGTTTTGCTGGAATTCGACTATTCTTTCTCATTCGAACACTTCTTTGAAAGAAAAGAGGCTGGAAAGTTTTATTGCTTGCGAGAAAGAGAAGGTTTCTGGAGACCAATATCTATTTTTTTTTTTTTTGAGGAGACGCCACTGCAACCAAGAACAACACACAAACACACGCCCGGGGCATCGAGAAGAAAAACAAGGCCTGGACTGGAGTGGGCTTTTGACTGCAGATACATTCATACGGACTGTCACTGCTTGTGTTGATTCACCTCGCGGTCATTTGCACTATTCGTAGTGTACCAAGAAAAACACAGCCCTCTCCGCCCTCCCGTCGGCCCTTCCACAGGTTGCTCAGGTCCTTCCCCCCTTTAAAAATACGGAAACAACGGCCGTGGCCCCGACCGCCGACCCCCCGACCTCACCCAGGAACTTACACACCACCACTGGGCGCACCCGCACCGCCGCCAATCGCGCCTTCCTTCACCACCTCCCGTCAACCTCGTCTCTCTCTTTTTTCCCGCAACCCACGCCCGGTTCGACCACTTTCGCGATATTTTCGCTTCGCTCATTTCAACAGTCCCGTGAAATTCACTAGCTGAATCCACTACGCGACACTTCTGAACCAGCTTGTTCTCGGGTTTTCCATCTCGAGATCCACAGCTCGTTCCTTCCCTTCGCTAGCAACAGCTCCGTCAGAGGCGGTCTACACTCGTTTTCTTCCCACTCACTCCCTCTTCAAGACATCACCAACGCCACAACACCAATCCGACAAAAATTCAAACGGTCCAACGGCTCGCCTTGTTCCAGTCCATTCGTCATCCCGCAAACCGAAAAAGGGCTTTGTATTTTTTTTTTCTGATTCCCAAAGAAGAAGGATACCCTCATTCCTTCCCACTCATTCACTCACCTTTTCTGCGTGGTTCCCCACATCACAACACACACGAGGATACCGGCTTCTAGATCCCGAAAAGGACGCGGCACGAGACCCTGCGAAGCAGCAAGCTAAGAGACGCACAAATATATTGACGTCGCTTCCGTCCCTTCCCCCAATACGCCAATCGCCGAAAGCCACTGAGCCCATCATCCGCTCAGTCAGTCAAAGCTCGCCTTCCGACTCCTTGCTCGGCCAGATTCAGATCGTCCTAAGCCTTGTTGGGATCGCCATCACTCCCACCGCAGCCAACCTTCCAGCGAGGAGTGAAGGAAAAAAGATCAGCACGAGGATCTCAAGCCTAGCTAGCTGCAGCTCCCCATCGCCCGACCCAAAATCCCGTCAGAGACGTGCGCAGCACCACCACCTACGCACTCACCACCATCGCATCCTCTCACTCCGAGGTTGGTCGCATTCCTTGGTCACCCCAAACGACACCTGCACCGACTCACTGCACGTCATATTCGACACACTGTGCCGGTGCTTACAAAGGCCTCACTGCTTTGGAACAGGCTTGCTGTCATCCCGGTCTACCCTTTGTCACTGGCTGGTATCACCACCAACAATGACATTGTGCCTCGACCTCAACCCCCAATAACAGTACGCCGCCTTCTCTCTCTTTCGAGCTTTGCCGGACGATTCTAGCAAACCTGCATCACCTTTCGGGACCTGCCTATCTCCTACGTTGCGGCAACCTTGCAACAGAAAAGCCTGGACCTGGACGTGGACTACCATCCCTAACCAATCCAGCCCACTCTTTACTCGGGAACAACGACAAATACCCCTTCTCTTAACCACATTGACTCTGAGAGTCATCAGCAAACGACAGAAAATCAGATCAAATGGATATTCAACGGCGCAGGATCGCCGGCTTGGTGGCGGATATGATCCCCACAGCGGCACTCCTCGAGCGCTCCGGCTCGACGGAGAGCACCGATGCGGCTGAGGCTTCCTCAACCATCTCCCCCTACCACTCCAACCTCGCTGGTGTTAACCAGCCCGTCAACATGCTGTTCAAGGACACGCTCTGGCTGACATTTGGTGGCATGGCTGTCATCGTCCTCGTCATCACAATTAGCCGCATCCTCTGGGCTCAGCTTCGTCACGTCACCGCCATGAACGTCGACGGTGAGAGACAACACTACTGGAAGACGACCCAATGGAGCTGGATGCCCAGCTTGAAGAAGCATCTCATGTATGCCCCCCTCTGGAACAAGCGTCACAACAAGGAGATCAAGCTGTCTACCATCGGCATCGGAACCCTGCCCTCGCGCATGCACGCCTTCATCCTCTTCATCTACATCGCCAGCAACATGGTCTACATGTTCTTCCTCAACTGGGAGAACAAGAACATGTACTCCTTCTGCGCCGAGCTCCGTGGCCGCTCCGGAACCCTCTCCGTCGTCAACATGGTCCCGCTGATCATCCTCGCCGGACGCAACAACCCGTTGATCGGCATGCTGCACGTCAGCTTCGACACTTACAACCTTCTCCACCGATGGGTTGGTCGTATGTCCGTCATCGAGGCCATTCTCCACACCATCGCCTGGATGATTGTCCAGGTTGCCGACAGCGGTTGGGAGGGCGTTTGGTATAGAATGTCGAACGAGCTCTTCATCGGATCCGGTATGGCGGGCACTATCGCCCTGACGGTCATCATGATCCTCTCAGTCTCCCCGGTCCGCCACGCCTTCTACGAGATCTTCCTCAACGTTCACATCATTCTCGCCTTCTTCATCTTCCTGATGACCTACATCCACTGCGCCGTCGCCGGTCTTCCTGGTGGCCTCCCCCAGCTCCCCTGGATGATTGCCATCTTCATCCTCTGGTTCCTCGAGCGCATGGCCCGTATCGTCCGCGTCGCCTACATGAACTGGTCCGACCGCGGTGTCTCCGACGCCATCGTCGAGCCCTGCCCCGGAGAGACCACTCGCGTTACCATCAACCTCCCCCGCTACGTTGACGTCAAGCCCGGCACCCACTGCTACCTGCGCTTCAAGGACATCCGCCCCTGGGACTGCCACCCCTTCTCCGTCGCCTGGGTCGAGCACATCCCCGACCGCAATTCCCTTCACCTCGACGAGGAGAAGGGTACCCTCAGCCACATCGACAAGAAGAGCCACACGACCTCCGTCTCCTTCATCATCGGCGCCCACAGCGGTTTCACCCGCGACCTGTACAACGTCGCCAGCCAGAGCGGCCAGGCCGCTATCCGCATGAGAGCCTGCCTCGAGGGCCCCTACGCAGGCCACCACTCCTTGAACTCGTACGGCCACGCCGTTCTCTTCGCTGGCGCCACGGGAATCACTCACCAGATGTCCTATCTGAAGCCCCTCATCGACGGCTACAACAACGGCAGCGTCGCCACCCGCCGCATCACCCTTGTCTGGATCGTCCGCGACTACGAGGCCCTCGAGTGGGTCCGCCCCTGGATGGACACCGTCCTCCGCCTCCCTAACCGCAAAGACATCCTGCGCATCCATCTCTACATCACCCGCCCGCAAAACCCCCAGCAGATCGTCTCCGCCTCCACGACGGTTCAGATGTTCCCTGGCCGCCCCAACATCCCCAAGATCATGGAGCGCGAGGTCAGGGACCAGATGGGTGCCATGTGCGTGACCATCTGCGGCCCGGGTGCGCTCGCCGACGACGTGCGTTCCGCGGTAAGAGGGGTCCAGGACATGGGCACGGTGGTCGATTTCGTCGAGGAGAGCTTCACGTGGTAATACCCTCTCCTCCATCCATCTCCGAGCAGAAACGAATTCATCTTTGGGCGTCAACGGTACCAAGCGACTTCATTTTATTTCACGCAAAGGAAAGGGACGAACGAAAAAAGCGGCGGGGATTTTTCTTTTGAATGTTTGGTGGTTTTCTTGCGGACTTGTTTTTCCGACATGGGTGACGATGGTTACACCTCACGGCCGCTGCGTCTCTTGTCATAATGGGTTCGCCTCCTAAACTTCTTGTGTTGTACATATTTCTCATACCAACGCTTTTTCCTGGCATCGGGGTTGGTTATCCACTCGGGATGGGTTGGATGAGTGGGGGAGCCTTGTCTCTCGGACTTGGAAACCTCTACGCATCTCGTTTCTCGAGGATGGGCCTTTTCCCGCATCTCTCTCTTGTTTCTGGCTTCCCCTCCCTTCGTGGAGAGGGAAAAGCCTTTTTGTCTAATTGTTGGAACGTATATATCCCCCCCACTACAGCAGACACCAGCACCAAACTGCATCTCGTCCCATCGGACATATTTGAGATGTAACGTGCTTGGTTGTACATAGCACCTGCTCATGAAGATAGAGTATAGACGAGACGTCTAAGAATCGGATTTCAAACAAACCTCTTTTGGTCTTTCCGTTGCTGGTGATATGTGTGAATCAAAGCCCGTAGCCCATGTTGCTTGTTAGCAGTGATGTTCATGCCTATGTTTATGTGTGATACCTGGCCCCGCCGGATTGGGTCGGATGACTCTGAAAGCGTCAAATTGTTGAGACGGCTGGTGGGTATGGGTTTGAGGGACGGGCCGCGGCTGAGACATGTGGAAGTGACTCATCCCCCCCGGGCCAACGGCGGTGGTTTTGCATGCGGTGGACTAGATGCAGAAAGGTGATGAGTGTCTCTTTTTGCTCATCGTATCGAAATTGGACATGAGGGGAGGGGAAGGAGGTTCTTGGAGTGTGGGGTGACGCGGAGGAGAGGGTATGGAGCGATATCATGCGAGGCTGAAGACGGTGGAGGGTATCGATCGTCTTGGCGATGGGAGGGCTGTTGAGTAAGGTAGGATTAGGGGGATGGGTGGTGGGTGAGTCACGGCTGAGATGCCGCCCCGTATGGAGCTTGGAGATTCGAGATCCTGCGGCAGGGCCCCGGTTAGCTCGACATGGATAGCTACAGCTTGAGATGACTCTTGCTCTATGCTAAAGGAAATGGTAGTTCCTGTCTTGAAGGGTAGCAGAGGAAGACGCGTCGATTGAGGAGACGGGCTTTCCCTAGGGTTGTCGGCGTATATAAGATGGAGGGCCAGATCTTATCTAGGGCATTGGCATATTCAATCGACAAAGTTCGAGTTCGAATTCTAGCTCGCATCAAGTCGGCTTAACAACGAGGACGTCGTCAAAATTGAGCTCCACGAGGCGGCAACCGACGGGAGTCACAATCATGGGCTCTCCTCCTCCTCCCGGGGTAGACATGCAAGGGCTCGATGTGAGCGGTTCAAATACGCCCTTTGCGATTGGAAGAAGAAACGACATGGAGCATGTTGATCAGCCTCCAAGTGGCATTGATCGTGGGGAAAACCGCGGTGAAGCGGCGTGTGGCTTGGGGGTGGTGCAGACTGGTCGTGGATGACTGACGTCTGTCGTCGTCCGCGACAGAAGCCCCCACGACGTAGCGAAGCTATCCGGCCGGTCATCGGGGCTTGGAACAGGGATGGCAGGTGTCCACCGCCGACGGTTCCGGGCTGCTGATAAGTCGGCCGTTGGGGGGGAGTTGGGACCGGCGAACCGCGGAAAAGTTCGACGGGGGCCCCACGAGCCCGATGTTCGGACGCCCTCCCCAGCGGTGCGGCTAATGTCGGCATGTTGGAAGATTGTATTGTGCTCCATTGTCGACGACGTCGATGAGAATGGCTTCATTTGCTGGGAGTGGACTGGGAAGGGGGTTGATGTGACTAAGCTGTTCGCAATGTTCTCGGGCCAACGCAAAGGCGGTCGAGTCAGGTTGGGATATGCAGCTCTGGGAGGCTACATCAGACGGGTAGGTCAGGCGGTAGGAAGTCGAGGTGAAGCTGAGAGGCCTGACCGACCGATTAACCGTTGTCTCGCGTCATTGGCTTTTGTGGGGAACGGGCTGCAATGAGGTCGATGAATGGCGGTTTGAGGACTGAAGGGGAGACCCCGTCACTTGCGCCCTCGTGCAGTCCGTCTTCACAGGAAAAAGCAAGGCGAGAGACGGGTTGCTGGTGTGGTGCAGTTGCGGCACTGGTGCAACCCCGCCATCCGCAGCGGCCAGTGCTGCGATTTTAACCAATCAGGATGGGCCGTATGTCGGACCTACAGGACGCGGGGACTCGGAACTGGGCCCCCCACTCCAATGACATTGATTTGGAGAAGAACAGAAAAAAAGCTGAAAATTTTCGAATCGAACAGAGGTCCAATCCCATGCCAATGCGCCCTTGCGCCCTGCGTACGACTTGACGGGAGCGATCGCGGGGGAGGAATACCTTGGACTACACACACTGATCACCCGTTCTACCGTCCCGTCCAGCGTCTAGCTGCGTGCATCGTTTGATCGTTTCTCCCCGGCCGGCATACAGTGCAACCCGGAGCCATTGGAAGTGCTTGAATAAACCGGGACCGTTGCTGCGGGATTCCGTTTTATTGCCTTCTGAGATGCAAGCTTGCAGCGAGTAGCGCGGGTTAGGTATTAGGGGCGAATCGAATCGAATATCCAGTGACAAGTAAATTGTAAGGAACTTGGGTCGGCAGTGTACGTACTGCGCAGCCGTTTTTGGTGGTGGAGGGGGAGAAAAAAAAAAAATCCAAGGGTGGGCTGCCTGTCATTGAGCAGCAGTCCGTCTTCGTAGCCCGACTCTTTGCGACCGCGAACCTTGTGACTCAATCTTTCCCTACTCCTTTCTCCCCTTTTGTGACTGCGATCTTTCTCTCTGTTGACGACTTTTGCTACAAATACCCTTTCTCCTGCTTGAGAGCCTCCAATTCTAGCAGGACACTCTCTCTTCTCTCCCAGCACACGGAACCGATCCGCCCTTACTTACCCCTCCCCCGCGAAATCTGCCCCGCACCCAGCCCAAGATGCCGATGTAGGTGACTCAATGGACGAACCCCCAAAAATCACACAACACGACGCTCTTGCAAACATAAGATGCTGACAATCTGCTTCTCACGTGCAGGCTTAAGGATCCGTCGACGAAATACAAACCCTTCCCTCCCCTCAAGCTCAAGGACCGCCAATGGCCCGACAAGACCATCACAAAAGCCCCGCGATGGCTGTCTACGGATTTGCGTGATGGCAACCAGAGCTTGGTCGACCCAATGGCATGTCACTCCCTCCCCCTCCCCAATTGATTTACACGACAAAGACCAAGCAATTCCTGGTCTGGGCCAGTGTCAGCAGTCCAAAAGGTACCACCAGCGCTAACGGGTCGTTGTCTCGAAACACAGAACGGCGACGAGAAGTGGCGCTACTTCAAGATGCTG
Source organism: Colletotrichum kahawae (assembly GCA_032988895.1). Taxonomy (NCBI): domain Eukaryota; kingdom Fungi; phylum Ascomycota; class Sordariomycetes; order Glomerellales; family Glomerellaceae; genus Colletotrichum; species Colletotrichum kahawae. The sequence goes on along the minus strand of VYYT01000015.1, from coordinate 119,839 downwards.
TGCGAGCTCGGCTACAAGGAGATCGAGGTCTCCTTCCCCTCCGCCTCCCAGACCGACTTCGACTTCACCCGCCGCCTGATCGAGACCCCCGGCGCCGTCCCCGACGACGTATACCTCCAGGTCCTCTCCCCCTGCCGCGAGGACCTCATCAAGCGGACGGTCGAGTCCCTCAAGGGCGCCAAGAACGCCATCGTCCACATCTACCTCGCCACGAGCGAGTGCTTCCGCCGCGTCATCTTCGGCTTCTCCGAGGACGAGAGCGTCGAGCTCGCCGTCCGCTGCGCCAAGCTCGTCCGCTCCCTCACCAAGGACGACCCCGCCCAGGCCGGCACGAACTGGCAGTTCGAGTTCTCCCCCGAGACCTTCTCCGACACCTCGCCGGAGTTTGTCGTCCGCATCTGCGAGGCTGTCAAGGCGGCCTGGGAGCCCTCTGTCGAGGTCCCCATCATTTTCAACCTGCCCGCCACCGTCGAGATGGCTACGCCTAATATCTACGCTGACCAGATCGAGTACTTCTGCCGCAACATGAGCGAGCGCGAGAAGATCTCCGTCTCTATCCACCCCCACAACGACCGCGGCGAGGCGGCGGGAGCTAGTTCTCTTGCTATGCTGGCCGGCGCCGACAGAGTCGAGGGTTGTCTGTTTGGCAACGGCGAGCGCACTGGTAACGTCGATCTCGTCACCCTCGCCCTGAATCTCTACACGCAAGGAATATCCCCCAACGTGGACTTCTCTGATATCAACCGCGTCATCGACATGGTTGAGACTTGCAACAAGATCCCAGTGCACCCCCGTGCGCCGTACGGCGGATCCCTCGTGGTGTGTGCCTTCTCAGGATCCCACCAGGACGCTATCAAGAAGGGTTTCCAGATGCGCGACAAGGAGGGCAAGACGAACGAGGACCGCTGGCAGGTGCCCTACCTCCCCCTCGACCCCGCCGACATTGGCCGCACGTACGAGGCCATCATCCGCGTCAACTCTCAGAGCGGCAAGGGAGGTGCTGCGTGGATCATTCTGCGCAAGCTGCAGCTCGACCTGCCCCGCGGGCTGCAGGTTGCGTTCTCCAAGGTCGTGCAGGACAAGGCCGACGGTCTTGGCCGCGAGCTTCTGTCGGAGGAGATCACGGAGCTGTTCGAGCAGACTTACTACCTCCGCGAGAACCCAAGATTCACAATCGTGGACTACAGCATCACCCCCGACCGTTCGCAGAGCCCCGCGCCGCCTGCGCCCGGCAAGACGCAAGACACCAAGAACCTGAAGAGAGTGTTCGAGGGCGTGGTTTCGATCGACGGCAAGGAGTACCAGCTGCGCGGACGCGGAAACGGTCCCATCTCCAGTTTGGCGAACGCCCTGAAGAGCGTCGGCATCAACCTGGACGTCGAGGATTACAAGGAGCACGCCATTGGTGCCGGTCGCGATGTCAAGGCTGCTACGTACATCGAGTGCACCGCCACGGGCACCAAGCAGAAGTACTGGGGTATCGGTATTCACGAGGATGTGGTCCAGAGTTCTCTGATTGCCCTCCTGAGTGCCGCCAGCAACGTGAGTGCCCATCGTAAAACTGAGATGTTGAAGTCCCGTACTAACAAAGACCTGCGCAGTTTGTCGGCAGCCGCCCCGGTAGCCCTATCCTGGCCAAGCCCATCCCGACCAGGTCTCTGAGCCAAGAGCTGGACCTCGAGCCTACGAACGGTACCAACGGGGAGACGCCGAACATTGTTGCGGCTCTGGAGGAGAAGGCGAACGGCATGTAAAGGGGGTGGTAGCATCCAGCTGGTGAGGCATATGGACGAGGCAAAAAAGTTTTTGGTTGAGATGCATTTTCGGTGACATCAAAAAATGGGACATGAGGAAGATGCTGCTCGCATGGCCATGTAAGCCCTTCACCCTGGACTTGATGGCCGATATTCTTTTACTTGTATGAAAGGGTTGTTTTGTTTGATTCCAAGGAACGAATGAAAAGCATTTGAATTGGGCATGAGCCATCTAGATCAGTGCTTCACTTAATTCCGTCCTAATAAGGCGGGCGAACGGTGAAGGGCAATAATAATACCTCTGTAATAGGGGTGACTGCAAGGCGGTGGTGGTGGCCCGGGCCAAGATCGTATTTCCTAATTGCCAGCGGGAAATGTTAAAAAAAAAAAAAAAAAAAAAAAAAGGGCCACGCTCGGATCCGGCTGCCTGGAAACGTTGATGAGCAAGCAGGATGACGTCTGACTCGGGGGCTCGGATGGGCTGTCACCCAACCACACAAAACCGGTGGCAGCAAGGAAACGCGGGCGGGCAGCCTTACGCATTGCTCTCTGGGTAGGGTGAGCAACAAAAAGTCGGCAATGACCACACAGACAGGGCAAGGCAAGCGGCTCGTCTCAATCTTGTTTAGCTTATCTTGCTTTCTTGTCCCCCTTTCCCGGACGTCACAGTTTGTGTGTGGTCTGGAAAGAGGAGGGGGAAATGGATGGTTGGTTGGCCCTTTGAGATGACTGCTTTTTCTGACCCCTCCGCTGCCGCCGCCAAACCGAGACTGCGTACGAAACGAGGGGCAATTTTTTTTTGAGATGTTGGTTTCTTGTCACTTGACCTGCAGGCTTGGTTTGCTGCGTCTCTCTCTCTCTTTTGTTCCTCCTCCGCAGCAGCAGATTGTTTCGAACCACCCACACACACGCACACAGTCAGGCAGTCGCACACACACCGTATTCTTTCTTTTGGTTTTTCTGCATCCTGCACGATATGAGCAACCGCGCAGCGGCAGCCCCGGCAACCAAGGACATGCAGATGCAGCCCTGGACGGGATAATTGGGAGAGAGACTGTCCAGTGGATGGGAGTGAAGGAAGACTCAGTGCGTGAGTGAGTGAGGCTTGGTTGCCTCTAGCAGTTCTTGAACCCCTCCTCCTGTTCCTCTCCTTTCGCAGGTGTGGGGTTCTGGCTGTACGACTCACTGTACGTGCCTGTTGGGGGGGTTTAGCCTCACTGTTTGGTTGGTGAGATGGGATGCGGTGGGGTCTGTTCGACACTTGATCCGGCTTAGAGGTGCATCGTGAGGTACAGGAGGGCGCTGCAGAGGACAGGTGGCGAGAGAGGTAGTGGGTGATGGAGACGTAGCGGGGAATGGGTGTCTTTTTTTCTTTTTTTTTTTCTTGGTCTTCGTGACGGAGAGGACGGGCACGTAGCGCTTGGTCTGAGCGTTTTTTCTTTTGTGCACTGTGCCCAAGAGATGGCCGCAATAGGAAAGGAAAAAACAAATGTCCCGCATCCAGTTTGTTTTGTTTTTTTCCCACATTGCGAGTGTCGTCAGCGTCTTTTTGGTGGGCATTCATATGGTAAAAGATGCGACTTGGGATAGGAAAGAAAGAAGGGACTCAACTGACTGAAGACTCATTTTCTTCCTGCCTGCCTGCCTGCCTGCCTGCCTGCTTCCGGAGTATCAGGTCCCAGTCGTCGGGCAGCTTTTGGCAGAGTGCAGGAGTCGCATGGAAAAGGAGTGCAGTGCAGGCTAGAAGCAGAGAGAAACAACCCCTCCTCGGTTTTTTGCATCAGAAGCTCGTCTCCTTCCCCACACTCATTTAACGCCATCTCGTGCCGCCCACTTTTTCCCACGCCTGAGCCTGAAGTAAGGTACCTTACCCAGCGACCAGCGGCTCCCGGTTAAGGTACATCCAGACAGCCAAAGGACGCACTGTATTGCATAGGCCGGTTGGTTGGGCCAGAATACCTGGGCAAGGTAATTAGCGACTGGGACTGGACTGGACTCCTGTCTCTTGGTGCCAAAGAAAGAAACCGCTGCCCGCGACGGTACGGCACCTTCCTTCCCTGCCTTGTCGTGCACCTGCTGCCGCCTGGAGAAGCAGCGTACCTGGGATGTCCATCTGCTAAGAAACTTGCCTGCATGCCATCCGCCGCTACACTACACTGATCGATCCCCTGCTGCCCCTCCTGCCGCACCGCTGCTGTCTCTCCCGCAGACACAGCAGAGCACCTGCTGAAAGCCCAGCAAAAGGAGGAGGAGGAACGAACCAGTCACACTGAAAGGCAACCCAGCTCCCCTCCCCCGTCCTCTGATCGTCAACAACCTCGCCTGCCCAGAGGTCCCGCTCCCTATTATTTTTTTTCCTTCTCCTCCTTCCTGCTTCCCATCCAAAAAGAGTCAGAGACCCAAGAAAAAAACCCGACATTACTCACAACTTTTCCCTCTCGTCTGTTGTGTTGTTGTTGCGACCAACTTATTTTTTCCTTTGACGGTACGCACCTCTAATTTCATTGCCAAAAAAAAAGAGCCATCATCCTCCGTCGTGTCCCCGAAAGTCACTTTTCGACAAGACTCGTTATTTTAATACGGATACCACAGAGCAGCGAAATTCTCTCCCTCTCGCTATCTCTCACTCACCACAACAAACTCTCTCACACTCTCTCCGCACCGTTGTTCGGTCTCTTCTTCTCCTTTCTCTGCCGCTCTCTCGTCTCTCTACAACCAAACAGAGCATCGCCGCCCACCCCCGTACCGTACATTTCTGCGCCCGCCTTGCCGCGCGAACTCTGAACCTTCCTCTCGCCTAGGCTGCTGCCGGCTCCCCAGACCGCAAAAAAACAAACCACCCCCGCGTCTCCCGTGCTGCTGCTGACCCTGAGGTGCGGTGCCTTGAACCCTTCCTCTCCCACCTCCTGACACGTGCAACCTGTCAACGAGCCCCCCTCCGAACCTCACCTGCTACCTCTCAACACTGGCACTGGCTCGGCCTTTCACTTCCTGCTACACACCACATTGAGCCGCAATCATGTCGAGCTCAGAGATCAACCAGGTTTTGGCCAATTCGCTGTCGCCTGGTAAGTTTTACATCCTCGCTGTCCCTTTCCCCTATGTCGCTGCACTTCTCTCTTTTCCCCCGGTTGCCTCGTTGCCGTCGCCGTCGCCATCCATCGAACCCACCCTGGTCGCTACGGCGATGAGACAGATCTTGTCCTTCTCTTGGCCCCTCACCCCCAACGCGCATCACGAATGACCTATAGACGATGACAAGGCTGACATTTCATGACCAGACGCGAACTTGCGCAACGCTGCCGAGCAGCAACTCACATCAGCCGCCGAGAACAACTTCGTACGTGCCCGCCCACTTTCGGATCCCCGAGTCCCTCCCCTTTGCCCCCCCACCGCTTCGATCAAGTTTTTGCTAACCTCGCTTGCCTTCCCAACAGCCCCTATACCTCGCAACCCTCGTCCAAGAGCTTGCAAACGAGAGCGCAGAGGGTTCCATCCGTGCCGCCGCCGGTCTCGCCCTCAAGAACGCCTTCACCGCTCGTGACTTCAGCCGCCATCAAGAACTTCAGACAAAATGGCTCCAGCAGACAGACGACGAGACGAAGACGCAGGTCAAGAACCTGACCCTGCAAACACTGGCCTCCTCCAACAGCCAGGCTGGCCAGGCCGCCGCCCAGGTCATATCCTCCATCGCCGGCCTCGAGCTCCCCAGGAACCAGTGGCAGGACCTGATGAGCATTCTGGTTAAGAATGTCAGCGAGGGCGCCGAGCACCAGAAGCAGGCCTCCCTCACCACAATCGGTTACATTTGCGAAAGCCAAGATGCCGATCTGCGCACCGCCCTTATTGCCCACTCCAACGCCATCTTGACCGCCGTCGTCCAGGGTGCCCGCAAGGAGGAGACGAGCCTCGAGGTCCGCCTGGCCGCCATCACGGCCCTCGGCGACTCGCTCGAGTTTGTCGGCAACAACTTCAAGCACGAGGGCGAGCGCAACTACATCATGCAGGTCGTCTGCGAGGCCACCCAGGCCGATGACTCCAGAATACAGCAGGGTGCCTTTGGCTGCCTGAACCGTATCATGGGTCTCTACTACGACAACATGCGCTTCTACATGGAGAAGGCGCTGTTCGGCCTCACCATTCTGGGCATGAAGTCCTCGGACGAGGACGTCGCCAAGCTGGCCGTGGAGTTCTGGAGCACTGTGTGCGAGGAGGAGATCCAGATCGAAGACGACAACGCCCAGGTAAGGCTGAACCAATTTTTTGCTGCTGAATGACCCACACTGACGATTGCCTGTTTAGGTCGAGAGCGCCGACCAGATGCGACCCTTCTACAACTTCGCTCGCGTAGCTGCCAACGAGGTTGTTCCCGTCCTCCTGATGCTTCTGACCAAGCAGGACGAGGATGCCGCCGATGACGAGTACAACTTGGCCCGTGCCGCCTATCAGTGTCTCGCGCTCTACTCCCAGGCTATCGGCGCCGCCATCATCACCCCCGTTCTTCAATTCGTCGAGGGCAACCTGCGTGCCGAAGACTGGCACCACCGTGATGCCGCCGTTTCTGCTTTCGGCGCCATCATGGACGGCCCCGACGAGAAGGTCCTCGACCCCATCGTTAAGCAGGCTCTTCCTATCCTCATCGGCATGATGGACGACAGCTCCCTCCATGTTAAGGACTCTACCGCCTACGCCCTTGGCCGCATCACCGAGAGCGTTTCGGAGAGTATCGACCCCAACCAGCACCTTGACCCCCTCATCCGCTCCCTGTTCAACGGCCTCATGAGCAACGCGAAGATAGCATCTTCCTGCTGCTGGGCTCTGATGAACCTGGCGGAGCGATTCTCTGGTGACTTCGGTGCCGTTCAGAACCCTCTCACCCCCCACTTCAACCAGAGCGTCACCAACCTGCTTGGTCTGACCGCCCGCCCCGACTGTGACTCGTACGTCCGCACCGCCGCCTACGAAGTCCTCAATGTCTTCGTCCAGAACGCCGCCTCCGAGAGCATGCAGCCCATTGCTTCGTTGTCCGGCGTCATCATTGAGCGTCTCGAGGGCACCGTCCCCATGCAGAGCCAGGTCGTCAGTGTCGAGGACAAGATCATGCTCGAGGAGATGCAGACCAGCTTGTGCACGGTTCTGCAGGCCATCATCACCAGGTTGGAGAAGGAGATCATTCCCCAGGGCGACCGCATCATGCAGACCCTGCTCTCGATCCTCCAGACCATTGGCGGCAAGTCTAGCGTTCCCGACGCCGTCTTCGCCACCATCAGCGCGCTCGCCAACGCCATGGAGGAGGACTTCAACAAGTACATGCAGGCCTTCACTCCCTTCCTCTACAATGCCCTTGGCAACCAGGAGGAGCCCAGCTTGTGCGCCATGGCTATCGGACTTGTCAGCGATCTCACCCGTAGCTTGGGCGAGCACAGCCAGCCGTACTGCGACAACTTCATGAACCACCTGCTGCAAAACCTGAAGAGCCCCACTCTCAGCAACCAGTTCAAGCCTGCGATCCTGCAGTGCTTTGGTGATATTGCCGGTGCCATTGGCGGACACTTTGAGACATACCTGTCCGTCATTGCCGGTGTTTTGCAACAGGCTGCCACTGTCAACGCTGGTCCTGAGGGCCCCTACGAGATGTACGACTACGTCATTTCTCTGCGCGAGGGAATCATGGACGCCTGGGGTGGCATTATTGGTGCCATGAGAGCCAGCAACAAGAGTAAGTCACTTTCCCAACGCATAATCATGTACACTGCTAACAGAACCCAGCCACCGTTCTCCAGCCCTACGTTCCTTCGATCTTCCAGCTTCTCAACCAGATTGCTAGCGACATGAACCGCAGCGAAGCTCTGATGAGGGCTGCAATGGGCGTCATTGGTGACCTCGCCGAGGCCTACCCTAACGGGGAGCTCGTCGAGATCTTCCGCCAGGACTGGCTTACCGCCCTCATCAAGGAGACCAAGACCAACCGCGAGTTCCAGGCTAGGACCATCGAGACCGCGCGCTGGGCTAGGGAACAGGTCAAGCGCCAGGTTGGCGGCTCTTCCAGCGTCATGGCCCAGACCTGAGCTGACCCTCGATATCCAATTACAACTTCTTACCTGTTTGATTATCCACACCCATTCCCCGAGCCCAGCGCGTACCCTGGAGCAGCCGGTTTCCACTCGTCGAAGCCCGGATCTGCGTCAAACTAGGAGACAGCACAGCCCTCATCTTGTCACTACACAGCATCGAACACGGAGATCACTCACGTGTATATAGACACCTTACACATTCCCCAAAGACTAATTTCACCAACCAATACCCCTTGCCAGCACACTTCACCAATTGACACTACACATCACCCCTTACCCCTTGGCTGTATCTTCTGGACTTTGATTTTCGCAACGGATGGCTGGATTAGAGAGGAGGCGGGAGTCCTCATTGTCATGTACGCCTCGCACAGAATCGCGCTGGCGACCTAAAAGTCATGTAGAAGGAGTTTCCCTCAGAAGGAACCGGGAGTTTGTTATTTTCATTTTCCGACGGGGAAACGAGAGCAATGAGAGACGGGGAAACGAACGACGTCAACACACAATTCGGAGTCGGCCGCGTCCTTCCTCGGGAGAGAGAGAGAGAGCCCTGTCAAGTGATTGGGTTTTCCGCAGGAAGGGGGAGCATTTGTTCCTCGCAAGAGGCGCATACGCTCTAGGCCATAACCTGTTTGCAATTTCGTCGGGATATCTTTCATTGAAAAGGTACTCGCGCGGTGGCTGGGGTTGAACACACAACAAGAAGCCTCACGAAATGGGCTAGGAAGGAGAGTGTAGGGGCACGCGAGGAAAAGACGAGAGTCCTACAGTGGAGGAAGTGGACGGCGCGCAAACAGTTCCAAGTATGCTGCTGGGTCAAGTGGCCCCATGCCGCAATGCTTTGGTAGTCAGGAGAAAGTTCAATGAGTTTTGCCCCCTTCAAGTGCATTGGATGTGAGGTCTTCTGTGATGTGTGATGTGAGCTCATGAGCTTCTGTATGAGTGACTTGATCATTGATTGATAACCTATGATGAGTTAGCCGGATCATCCATGCAGTTCTCCCAGCGTTCGTCATTGACCACGATTGATCAAGCATGACTTATGAAGGGGCAGGGGCACACGAATATCTAAGAGGCGCCAAGATTGCTCTATGAATGCTGAAAGCCAGCGCCAATGGGCTGCTGCCGGCGGCGGAATTTCCAGGAAGACACACAGGCCATGATAATGATGTCGTCCGTTGGGAAATCATCAGAGTAGAATCTAACGATGAAGTTGGGTAGAGTCTGGCTGTTTGAGAGAATCATCAAGAATACCGCTGGAACGATGACGCACTCCAAGCCTGCCATTACATTGTCCGTTCAAATAAACCACCGTGCTTGGGGGTCGGTAGTTATAGAGATCGTGGCGGGGTATGAGTGGTGCTCGGGATTCCCTACCGCTGGTTCAGAAGCCCTGGGTGTTGAAGGGTGAGGTTGCTTGGGTATGACGAGGGTTCGATGCAGGGGATGGCGGTCCATTGGGCATATAAAGAGAGCACCTGGGGTGTTGAGTTGATGGGCAAACCAAATGTTGTCATCCTTTTGATTCTGGTCGCCGTTGTATGTATGCCTCACGACTCTGTACGTGCGGGTCTTGATGGTCCTGAGTTCGTGAGAGAGTAGCCTGTGCAGACGAGAAGGAAGCGCAGATTAAGATTTGATGTTGAGGAGGGGTGGATAATCACGAGCTTGCGGCGGATAATAGGGAGGAAAGGGGATGATATTTCCAGTTGGAGGGATGAGGCCTTGATTTTGGGCCGGATGTGGAGGCTTGGTTGTTAAGCTTATGGCGTTTTATGGGCGCCTTTCTCCTGGAAATTATCAACTTCAGGATAATGAGATCATTTAGTGTTCGACTTGTATGGATACTTGCTGGCCTTTTGAAGTAGGATGAAACGCTCAGTTAGTGAGGCATTTTGATCAGCTTATGGAGTATATATTAGATGACATTGTTACATATGAAGTCATGAGGAAGCACGCCAAATAACAAAGGAGCATCTCGGAACGGGTTCAGCGGTGACCCTGCTGATTAATCTCTTTTGAGTCTGGTGCCATTTTCTGTCGCTTTGGCTGCGAGGGATCGTGCGAGTAACCCATGGATGCGAGGACAGTTGCGTATTGAGGGGGAATAAGAGTGGGAGTGTGTGTGATGGTGAAGGATGATGACACCGGTTGAGAGCATGCGTGAGTTTGACACATTTTGATGGCCGGTCCTGAACGCAACTTGAGGGGTGATGGAAACACTTTTAGATGGGCGATGTTCGTGGCACCATGCCCATCAAGCAACAACTCGTTGGTACTCCAGCCATTGTTAGATCCAAGGAAGCGGGCAGAAAAGGCACGGTTTGATATGGTACGCGTGTTGTTCGAGACCGGATGCTCTGTGACAGTGTGATGGAGGGTGAAGAAGGGCGGTACATAAGCGCAGTATCTGCGGGGAGAAGTCAGGTAAACCGCAACAACGACAACGATGTGTTGCGTTATGGGTACTGTTGGCATCTTCTGCTGGCCTGTGAACGCATTAGCCTTGGGAGAGGCCAGCATTTTCAACTGCGATGCGGATGTCAACTCGGCTGAAGGACAAGACAGGGGGTTTGGGGTGAATAAACTGCGATTGTCAGTGACCACGGAGGATGAAGGGGACGTGTGCTGTAATCCGTACTTTGTAGAGAGACGGTGGTGCGGATGGACTTAACGCCATTCACCTGCGCACCGTCTAATTTATTAGACTCAAGACAATCGGAATACGGAGAGCGAGTTCGATTCTGCTTGACATCCGAGACTCCAGAGTGCTCCAGCGGTCTTTTATGTGCCTAGAAAACGTGGAACATGTTTGCTGGTCGTTTGGGAGGATTTGACTTTGTCAGGAAGTGAGTGGAATATAAAAGCATGTGAGAGTTTTGTCATTGTGACTCTGGCAGCCAAACATAGGTGTTTTTGCCTGAGTAGACCACCATCTCTTCTGAAAATCCGTCTCGTATTGCTTGAGTTCCTTCTCAATGCTTCTATGAAGGTTTTGTACGTGGCCATGGACATGAGGGCCAAGGCTGGAAGAGGGAGGGGGTGGAATAAGCTGCGGAAGATGAAGAACGATACCAAACATACCGTTTAGCCCATAGATTGCCTCTTAGGTAGAAGCCAGTCATATAAACAGGAATGAGGTGGCGCCGCGTTCGTTAAGCCTAAGGAGTAATTGCTGCACATTGGCTTCCACTGAGATAAAGAAGCGGTGTGATTGACCTGGAAGAGCAGACTTTCAGGGACTAAATTTCTATTTATATCTAGCAATGCTGAGGAGGAGAGGTGTACTTCATACTTCAAGGTTCCTGCCTAGACTGGCCTCGACACCGAGGCCGCTTATGTTCTGGATGTCATGAGAATGGGGCCGTGGCCCGTGGCGACCTTGTGTCAAGATTCGCGTCGAGTTCTACGGACTAGTATATGACGGAGAACCCTGCCGCGAAATTTTGTGAATCCTCAATCGCTTGCATCATGACCTTTAGTCTACCATCCGGACTCCGGAATCGTCAAGGATCGCATGGCAACAACCCAGCAGTGTGCCTCAAAGTGGACCATCATGATTAGCGGCTATTGCGGGAACTTTTGGAAATATGACACTTGATGTAGGACGGTGTGGCACGCTTAAGAAATGGAGATGAATAAGTACGGGATAGAGGTGACGTGTAATAGAACTAAAGGACGCGTGAAGTCATGGTCCGTTGACGTTATGTAAGACTCTCATGGTAAATGAATTGTGGAGAGGGCATCGCTTTGGTGACGATTCAGAGGGGATATTGATAAAGCATTGTCTTACGTGGGTGGCAACGCCGGCATTTGTCTTGTTTCAGATGCAAAGACTCTCGGTGCGGTCGCCCTTTTATGATAGAATCTCGACGCAGCGTGGGTCGCTTGTGACAGCGGCATTGGTTACCGCTGAGATCGTATGCCCAGTTTTTTCAGCACGCCCACACGGTTGAACGGTATAAATATATCGGCTGGTGAAAAATTGAGTTCTTCAAGCAGCAGTATCTGCAAATCAAAGGCGGCTTGGGCTGTAGCCTGTATTTGGCACGCTGGGCTTGTCCTTGCCAGCTTTTCAGCAGTCTCCCTTTGTGAAGCTGGCACTGCTTTGAAGAGAATTTCTTGCCCCAAAAAGGGGGGACGTAGATGTTGACGAATAAATGGGAAACATGGTTGACGGCGGACAGGACCGAGAAGGGGGTAAGATGTAGAGGGTAGATCAGGGCACCATGGGCTGGATTGTCTACGCGTTAGAGAGAGAGCAATATTTTCTAGAGACGCCCGGGATGTCAGATGAAACCGCGAAGTCCTCTAACCCTTGGATTTGTTGGGCAATGTGAACCATCGTTGAGAGCGACTTTTTGTACGTAGTAGACATGAAGACGTCTTGGTCGACCTTTTATTTTACAGCAAGGTCATCTATCGCCAAAACTGAGTGGCTTGTTTCATTGGAAGAGCATTCCTGAGATGATTGTTGATTATCATATAATTCAGCATCGTAGATAAGTTCACCTGAGGGATTTCAACGGGAATGCCCTTGCACTTATCCTTGGTACATCGCAAAAGACTCAATTGCTTAGCAGTATATTGGCATCTTCTCCTCTCTGAGGTGGTCTTTACAAGGTACCCACGGCCTTGGGAGAACGGGAACAAGGGAAAATAGTCCGAGAACAGCCCGTGGATGATGGAGAACGACGGCGAGGTTAGTAGCCCTTAAGAAGACACACACCTGGGCACATCGCTAAGCTACTGGTTCACAAGAGGCACGCCAAATAAAACCAAGACATTTTAAACGATGATTCGCTTCGAAAACAACCCAACTTCAAGGGTTGACATTGCTATCAGAACATCTTCGCCTGCAAGGTAATATATATTAGGACCATGTGAGCGTTCATGTTATGCGCTTCTGGTGCTCCTGTAAGACCACTGCAAAAGAATGCTGTGAGCGTGGCATAAGCAGCAACAGAGAGTGGAATATGAAAATATGCCTGGAGGTGATGTCAAAGTCATTGTAGCTGTAAAAACACCGGACCACCAAATATTTATGAAAGTCTAAAATAGAAACTAGCTTAGACTTAGTCCTCGTCGATTCAAGAGGATTTCTCCCCATATTCTGGACAGGGCTGGAGAAGACAGTTGAATGCTTGTTCTTGCTAGCCAGGACCACGCCCGTACAAGGTGACAACCCTCCTAAAACTGCCCAAGCAGCCGCAACGAGCGCAATGCAGCGGGAGTTTGTATTGACGAAGTACGCGAGTGAAGGTGGAGGCGAATAAGCATAGGATAATGGCGGGTCTCGACGAGGTCTAGGTCTCAGAGACAAATATATTAATAGCGCGCCATGAGATCTCTGGGGTCCCCTCATGACATACCGATGTATCTTGACCAGTTCGGAAATGGCAGATCAAGACTCGTTGGAGCCGAAAATGCATGATTTCAGAATCGGGTCTTTAACTGACGGTAAGTCCCGTTGAATGACCTGGCCATGCCCTCGGTCTCTTCAACCCTCTTCGAGCAAGGATCTATGCCCCTAGTCCACGTTGTGTACCCGATAATTGCATATGTCAGGATATAACAGCCAAATCCCATGGGTAAGCGTTGGCTGCCTGAAAAACCCCAGAACTGAGAAGCCTACCTGTAATGATTCACGCGGACAACTGAAGACTGTCCAGCCCAATTTCACGATGTCAATTCGACGAACATTCCCCGAGCCTGAGCCCAGGCTTTACAAATACCCTAGTCATGCAAGCAATCGCGACAAGGATTCTCAGGCCATGGGATGGGTTCAAGAGCTCTTCTGGTCGATGGGCCGGTGCAGACAGTCAGGCGCCACATATGCCGAGGGGTCATGGGGATACACTGGTACATCACATCCATGACTCAATCCTTTGGTTTTGCTCACATCCCCCGTAGTCCTTCGCGTCGTCTACACCCAAGAGTCTCACGCACTTTGGCCTATCGCCTTGCAGAAGCTCAACCTTTGGATTACTCGGTACTTTATCCACGTAAATCGACTCATCAAGAACAAGCCTGATGGTCAAATCAACGAGGAGCTCGCGCGCCGGTTTGTCCTTGAAGTCGTTGAAAACAAAGCTCTCGAGGACTTGAAATTACCTAATCTATCTGCCGATACATCTCAACAAGACATTCAATCTCTCACCCGAATCTTCGATAGCTGGCGCAAGGAAGCTGTTGGCGACAGCACTAATCTAGACCCCCGTGATAACGCAAGATTTTGCGACTTCTTGGTCATTGACGAAGCCTCTCTTCGCAACCTCGCCGCCCTACCTGAAGAGACGCCATCGTTGGAAATGGTGTCTCGTGCTGAGAGACGCGTAAGTATTTGACTTGTGGAAAAATTGCCCTTGAAATGCTGACTTGTTCGCCGTAAGGCACGACATGAGTTGTGGGCTGGGTCATTTGTCTGGCTCATCGACTCCCTCGCCGTGAAACGCTTTCAAGGTGTCGAGGACGCTGACAACTACGGGGGCCTCATGAAACTGAGCCCCGAGGACCTGCCGGACGCCTGGTTTGAGCGAGCGGGCAGGTTTTCGAGCGATTTCTGGACCTTTGACCGCGCAGAAATCCCCGACGGATCTGGAGAGAAGTGGTACCGTCAGCGTTGAACGACTTTTGCGGAACTGGATCTGGATAAGGCATTCGGCTGATGAATCTGGGATACTCGTGGGCAGCGGACGTTGACCTCCACGCACGGATTGGCAACAGCAACTCCGGCGCCGGACATCTGGTTGAAGAAGTGCCCACAAAACTCGAGCTTCTGAACAAGTGACGCAGAGAACCCTCGTTTCGAATGCTAAAGAGTAAGACTGCCAAAGCAGCCGCGTGACCCTACTGCTTTCTCGCCGAGACGATCTAACTGTAAAATGATTGAGTATTAATTTATGGTAACTTGATAATGAATCGAGCATCGTTTATCATTGGGATTACAAGTGGATGCAATGACCTGGCCAACACCCGGTCCCTCAGACAATATTAATGCCTGGCTCTAGTTATATTGGTATTTAAATTGATTCTCTCGCGTCAAAGGATGACTGTGAACGAAGCAGAGAATGAGAAACTCAATATCCTGGTGCAATGTCCGAATTTTCAACTACCGTAGCCTCCGTAGACAATGTAGCCATCACACGGCAAACGATAAACGACGATGTGTTTTTGGATCTGGTGTTTTTCATCTCTGGTGAAGTATTCGGAGATACAAGCTTGTGGTCAATGTTGATAGTTGCACAGATCAAGCGCTGAATCATCTCTCTTGTGCCAAAAAAGTCGTAACCCAGACCTTTATGAGAAACGTTTCGATGATGACATAATTGTCCTGGACTTTTACTCAATGGTTTTTCCAACTGTTATGCCATATTTATGTACGGTGGGGGAGTTCTCCAGTTAAGATACTGATATGCAAGCTTGGTGGCTACGATGAATATTGCTTTCGTTGACTTGAACTGTTTCAATTGGACAATAGCTTTGGGTAGATCATGAAACCTTGGGCTGACCGTCTCAATAAGAAATTCGACCCGTGCAGATCTTAAATCGATTCCTTATTTAAACATATTTTTCGGTACGAAAGTAGGACTCTAAACCAACAAAGAATGCTTGCACAAGGAAGGGGTATTGTTTCCCTCCAGTCCTTTTCTCGTTAAGCCAACATTTTCTTTTACCCAGTGTTTCCATTACGCAGAAAAAGAATCATCGCAGACCAAGGCTTTTGGCGCCGTTATTTTTGATTCCTGTGAGAGTATTCAGGAATGTAAGCTTGCCGGCGATGAGAGTTACACGGAGCGAGAGCTGAACAAGTTGTCTGATGTTTCGGAAATCGGAACTGTGCGAGTCTTTCGTTCACGTAGGATATGTCAAGCGCTCCACGAGTTCCATATTCACCAAGATGGCGGGCCAATCCTTGGCTGTTTGCTCAATAACTGCCCTAATCATGACAGTGGATTTATATGAGGTGAAGGTGTTCTCTGGCCAAATTGTCAAGAGCACAGCCCAGTTATTACAATGAAATCAAGCATGTGTAAGCACTGTCGGCTCGAGATTTTCTACTTAATACAATGGCTGAACAGACTGTGGGGATTCGCCTCAGCCGACTTAGCCATAAATACAGCCTATCGGTGAATCCCATTTCCATCTGCATAATCTGGCTTGCTCTGTAGGAAGTGATTGAGCGTTGCCAACGACAGCATTCCATCCCCGAGCCATACGGTCGAGCCATACGGTCGAGCCATACGATCGAGCCATAACCATTCATTTAATTCAACTCGTAGGTTTCTCAACCTAAGCAGCGTGATATCAGCTTTTGCTCTCCGATGATTGTAAGGTACGATATAGAATCATCTAGAGATGATGCTGACGGCAGATGGTATGGTGAGAAAGGTTTCCCTGCTGAAGGCTGAGAATGGAACGATGTCAGATCCAACAAACGGTTTTACCAAAGTCTTTTCTTTTCACAGAGCACCTTATGATGACGCCACCATCGTCTCTTGTCGCCATTTGCCGCCTTGTTCCGGGACAGTAAGCGCCGCCCGCGAGCCTTTTTATGTGTCACACACCCGGCACGAATCCCATGCTTGTCGAAACGTCCAGCCCGCATCAAACCCGAACCTGTCCGTCGATTCTCTACCTGGAATAAGCTATGAGACTAAGGTACTAAGAGATCTTCTATAAATAGACATTCATGAACCACATTCTTAGGAGGGACTAAAGACGCAATGTCTGGGTATGTAGTTGTGATTGTCGTTTGAAGCATGATAAAGGCTTGAGGGATGCGATCCAGTTAACACCGCTAGATTGGAACCTGAGGAACAAGCGTCCGAGTACAGCTGGCTTCAAAGTGCGCCTCTAAATGCTTATTCGTACATAACACCCCCGCGATGGAGACGCTAGGAAACACGACGTACGACGGAAATGACTGAAAGATTGAATATAGGTACCGACGATCGGTTTGGCGGGTACAGATGGCTTCAGAACCGATCTGCCGATTACAGACTGGGATTTTGAAATTTATTTCGCTCCCATTGCCTTGTCTTCTAAACTACATCACTCTGACGTATGATTTTAATACACACACGAGGTGCGAAGATTCCGTCCTCGGGACTTGTCGTGTCTGTACATAAGAATTTCTCAAGTTGTCTTTAGTCTCCTTTTAGCAGAACAAAATCAGATAGTAGGCGTTGAGGGAATCTGGCCGTAACCCAGCTGGGCCGGGCAGTATTAAATTCACATTGCTAAGTGCTCCTGCCTTCCTACTGGAAGCCCTATTTCTGTTCATACCTTTAACACGATGTATTCTTAACCGGCTTCTACCAAGACTTATTTAGGTGGGAATACTTGTCCGATACTGAGTTCAGAATATAGGATGTGGCCAAAATCAGAACTTGGCACCGCCTGAGATGGGCAGGAACGGCCATAGTCCATCAACCTTTGGAGGAATGACAGAAAGCACCAAGAACCTCTTACTTCTCCGTAACCATTGTTACCTACATCAATACTGGAGCGGGAACCAGCTTAAATACCTCGGTGATACGGACGCAAATACGAATCGCTGCACGAGTTGAAGACATGACCACGTGTCTTCAAAGTGAACACGAAGAAGATACGTCATAATAAAACAACATCGACCAGGCATTCTGAGCAACTAGACTCGTGAACGCACCCAGTGAGATAACACAGCACCCTCATTACACATACTATTTCCCAGGAACCACACCGTGACCAAGTCAAGAAAAAAAGCATAGAATTTCACTTTGGTATCTCGTCTCTAAGCAACCGACAAAACAAGACAGTTCCGCTTTCCGCTTGCCTCGCTTCGCTTGCCTAAAAAAAAAAGAAGGACGAAAAAACGCCGCGGCTACCAAATGGGATGTACGTGGTATAATAACCTCCCCCCATCGCGGACCCTTATTTTCTTTTCTCTTTCGCTCCGCGCCGAATCCTTATATAACCGGACCATATTAAAAAGATCGAAAAAAAAGAAACACGACCATCGCCTCTAGAAAATCCAATGTCGGTGCGGAATCCAGTCTAAGACGCCTGCCTTGTCTCTTTTGTAAACCCGTGGGACTTTATATCATCCCTCCTCTTATCTCTTGATTATAATTGTAAAAGAAATGCCGAATATGGTGATTTACTCCCCTTTGCGTAGGGAGTTAGTTCGACCCAAACCATCCTAACCCCGCGGCCCCATTCCCGATCCAGCTCGTCGCCTGCACGGGCGCGGTGCCGTCGAACCAGCTCTGCAGCTCGCACTCGAAGCCGTCGGTGCCGGGACCGAGGGTGATTGACGCGGAGCCCGGGGACGAGTAGAACACCGCGACGTTGGGATCGTAGCCCGGCGAGCCGATGGGGTTGGTGGTGTCGAAGGCGGCCTGGACGAGCATGCCCATGCCGTTGTTGGGGCTGTACGGCGGCGGGGCCTGGGCGTACATTGTCGGGGAGAAGTGCTGCTGCAGCTCCGGGGGCAGTTGTTGTTGTTGTTGTTGTTGTTGTTGCATCTGGTGCTGATGAGGGGGCAGCGGTTGGTGGTGTCTTTGCGGAGGAGGCGGTTGTTGTTGGTGGTGGAACTGGTGCATATGTTGTTGTTGTTGCGGTGGTGGTTGGTGCGGAGAGAGGTGTTGTTGGTGTTGGAGTGGTTGCTGCTGCTGCAGCTGAGGCGTGTTCAGGGGCGGTAACGGGAAGGGGGCGTTGTGTTGCTGCGGCTGGTGTTGTTGCTGGATGCTGGGCGACGGGCTCGGCGGGGGGAGGATGTTGGATGTGTTGCTGTTGGTGCTGTTGTGACGGAGAGTCGGCGGTTTCTTCTCGTTGAGGGGCGTCGCTGGAGGGCCGGGGAGAGGGACGGGAAGCTGGTATTTCGGGGTTTCTGCGCGGGGCTTGTTGAAGGTGGAGGGCGAGGGATGTAATGGGCGGAGGGTGCGGTCATTCTGTGAAGTGTCAGTTTGAAGTCCGCGGATCACGAATGGCGGGGTGTGGACGTACGCCGTCGGCCATGCTGCTGTACGCGGCAGCTTTGGGATCGCGCGAGAACCGCTCCAGAGACTCTAGCCATCGGGAGGCGAGCGGCCATGTCTGCTTGGATTCGATCAGGATTGACATGCAACGTTGGAGCATGTATGGTGCTTGCGCTACGATGGACTTGTCGGAGCAGACTGGACATGTTAGTGTTTTGTCACCGTTAGCTACGCCTGTCACCACCTACTGTTCTTGTATTTGACCATGTACGTCGAGAAAAGACCACAGCTGTAAACGCAGAACGAAGCCATCTGTGCGCCGACACCCTCTTCCGATGACCTGACGCTAAACTGCGCGTCGACCTGCTCGTACAGCTCGCGGGCGTTGCGGAAGAGGTCGTCAGACATTTGGGAGAAGAAACTTCGGCGTTGGGTGTCCTTTTCGTCCGTCTTGATGATACTGCTCGGGTCAGCGCCTGCTCTCCGGTCAGAACCAGGACAAAGATGCCTTACTTGTCCAAGTATGCCCTCCGCAGAACGATGTTGCACAGCTTCGTAATCATCGTGACACCCAAATAGGCCTATAAACATCAGCCAAAGCCCCCTTTCCAGCAGTCGTAAATGGCAAAACCCACCAAATCCTCGCCAACGGTCTTGTGGCCCTTCAACAACACCATGCTCCATCGGTGGTCTGCAGGAAGCTGGTGTTCCCAGTTCATGAGCTGCTTCGCCATGATGGCGTACTCGCTCGTCGGGTCCCAGGGGTTGGCGCTCTTCATCGTCGCCATCGCCCGCCGGGCAACCTTGCCTCAGTAATAGTGTGCTTGGATCAGGCTTGCAAACAGAGAGCGGGACGGCTGGTGGATCAGGGACGGGTTATCGCGTACCGGTGGCGTGTCCTCGAGGGCTGCGCGGGAGTACGGCTCGCGGCCGTTGGCGAAGTCGTCCTCGTTGCTGGGGAGGAGGGCGGTGATGTCGTTGGCGGCGAGGGAGACGGGCGACAAGGCGCCGCAGTGGAGGTTATCCTGGCCTGCAAAGATGTCAGTGGTAGTCTTCAAAGTTTGAACGAGTTGGACTACGGACTGTGAAGCATCCACTACACATGGTTAGCAAACTTTCATCACTTAAGGATAACGGGCCTGACTCACCAGAGTTCTCCTTGCTGACTCTGCCCTAATGATCATCTCTCTGGTGGGATTCTTCATCTTGTAGAACTCTTCCCGATGCAGATGCATCAGAACGGCCATTCTCGTGGCAATTCCAATGTTAATCTACCGAGGATCAGCACAGAAACAAACAACCAATCCCGACAACAAAACGTACGTAGCTCCGGTTCCTCCACCCGCTGCCCTGCTGCGCCAGACTCAGCAAGTAGAACGCTTGGCACCTCTCCAGGGTGGGCTCCTGGTACAACTCGTTCAACGCCAGGTTGCTCGCCCGTTCCATGAAGAAGTCGACAGCCTTCATCTCCCCTCCGTACCTCTCGGTCAGCGTGGGCGAGAAGCGCGCCGAGACGCTGAGGATGCCGAGCACGAGAAACACGCTGACGGAGCGGTGGTCGCGGTGCAGCTGCTGGGGCAGCAGCTCCTTCGGGATGAAGCCGAGTTGGAAGTACTTGCTCGTGAAGACGTGGACGGCGTCGATGATCTCGGGGAGCGGCGGGAGCAGGGCCCACTCGTCCGCGGGCTTCCGGGCGGCCGCCCCCGGCGCGCCTGGGCCCCGGGGGACGCCATCGGAGGCAGCGCTGCGTCGAGCCTTGTCGGCTTCGCGTTTGGCGGCCTTCTCGGCCCGCAGGCGCGGGTGCCGATACTCGCGGTCGAGGTCTGGCTGGCCGCGTTGGGGGAAGACACTGTGGTTGCGGGTTAGCTGGGTGGTGGGCGAGAGGGTGCCGCATTGGGATCGTCGCTCTCAGGGCGGCGGCGGCTGCTCGGTACCGTACCAGTCACTCGCCTGCAAGCCTGCTTCGGCACAGGACTTGCACGGGGGTTGTGCTTTCTCATGGATGCATTTGCTTCTCATTCGTCGACATCTGCGCGAACGGGATTTCTTAGCTCGTTCAGTTCAAGCTGCGGTTCGGGGAGCGAGACGAGGCTCCTCCCGAGGAACGGGCGTGACAAACCTTCGGCAGGCGATTCTGGCTCTGCGCTTGATGGGTGCTTTCGGCCCCTGCTGCTGCTGCTGCAGCATGTCAGGGTGGTCGAACGCGTTGAGGGAGTCGCTCCTGACGCTCGCGTTCGCGCTCATGTCCAATGCCATCAGGTTTGGCTTGGCGTCTTCATCAAGGTCCATTGCGCATCTGGACGACGGTTGCTCAGGTTTTTTTCTTGGTGGCCTGCTACGACGATGGACGTCTGCCGGGCGGAAGGTGGCCTGTGTCTGAGGCAGGTAGCAAGCAAGGCAGGATGGACGGAGAGCCAGCTGCGGGGATGTGATGTGGGAACTGCTTTTTCGATCTGTGGGAACGGGATCTCCTAGTGATTGGCACGAAGGATTCGCGGAGAACGGAGCCGGTCGCGTAAGGAGTGAGCAATCAGCAGCTAGAGAGTAGCTTGCTGGTGTTCCGCGTCCCGGGACGATGGCTTGACGTGTGACAGGGCGTGGGGGTTGGTTGGGCAGACGGCAGGAGTATAGGTGAAGGGGGGTGGTGAGAGGAGGAGGTGGCAAGGTGAGAGAGAGAGAGAGAGAGAGAGAGACAGTTGCGTGGTGTGTTGGATGATGGCATTCCAATTGTTGAAGAATCAAAGAGGGCGAGAGGCGCGAGAGTGGGTATCTCCATCAAGCAAAGCACCACAGTAGCGACTGCACCGGGACGTCGATCTCGGTCAAGTTTCGAAGATTTGACTGAGATTCGAGCAGCCCAAAACTGTTAGGCTCTAGCCCTCCACTAAGTTACTTAGTAAGTCAAGGAGGCATGTATGTACCGTGTATGTAAATGTGCCGTGTGCCTGTCTTCCCCCCTGAGCCTGAAAGATTTCAAGCGTGAGTTTTTAGAGTTTACCGGCTGGTCGCTGTTGGAGGCGCGTCAGAGATCGGCACTGCAGTCTGCCGCGAATTTGATGGCGTCAAGCGGGCTGCGGGCCACTCGGCAGGAAACGTCACGTCTCTTGTTGGATGTGGATGGACGAACTTGTCCTCTTTTGACTGAAGAATTGGACGAAGCGAGCTGAAGCGAACCAACTCCAGCTGGAGGTAAGGGGGTGCGGGTTTGTCCAGCCGGGATGGGCGACTCGACGAACCGGAGACACCACAAAAGAAGAAGGAAGGCGAACGGTCCACACGTGCTTGCAAGAGAGACTCACTCTCCCCGACAGAATAGAGAGAAGGAATGCCAAGCTTGGAGAGGTGGACAATGCGAGCTGCCTCCCTCGTTGGGTCAAGGAAAAGAAGAGAGCTAGCTGGACATACGAAGTACAGAGTATGTGTGGCACAGACCTCGGAGTTGGGGGTCGTGAGCAGGGGTCTCTCTGGTAGCTACCACTCTGGGGCACTAGGAAGTTGCGCAGCGTCCATCAGCACCGGCAGTGAGGCGCTGTTCCACGGCAGAGGAGGGAAAATCAAAACGGCCGCGTCTCGACCGCCCCGGTGGAACACTGGCGGGTGATGGCTTCTGGGGTGGTGGACTGTGGACAGCATCTGAAGTTCCAACGGGACGGCGACCCGGTGGTGGTGGAGGTTTCGGCCGCCCGCCGTTCTCCTGGGAGCATGGACTGGGATGCGGCTGGTGCATAGTGTTGTCTCGACGGAGTGTGTACGGATATCGTTGGACATCGTTGGAGGCTGCCCTTGCAAGTTGTCGGCGAGTCAGTTAGTTGCGATGATGGATGATTAACGTCATGCGGGATTGTAGGAAGACAAACCCAGGTAAGGTATCCGCCGAGAGCACACACTTAGCAGCACACTGCTATTCGTAAGGTACCTTCCCTAAGTTCTCCGTACTCCGTACCTGCACCTGCACTATTGGGTGGGGGCCAAAATGGGTATAGAATCGGCGGATCGACGATTTCATTTTCAACGCTCCGAGTTGACTTGAGCCATGTGCCCTTTTTGTTTTCCGCAATCTCATCTCTGTCGTTCCCCCCTCCTTCCCGTTTTCTTGATTCTCGGACATAAACACCGCTGCCCCTGATCCTCGTCCACCGGCCCTGCCTGACCCCTTTCCACACGTGGTGCTCCAATGAGATAGACGCATGCACACATGCAAGTCAACAACCAGATAGATAATGGGAAATGATGATGAATCATGCTGCACAAGGTACGATTGGGTCCACGCGCTTGGGCCTTCGTTCGCGCGGTGGCTTGTCCGGCCCAGTCGAGTCCAGGTCTGCGGAGGGCGCCGGCGTTGATCTTGCCCTGCAGGGACCGACGCTGTTTTTGCACTAAAACACAACTCTCTTTTATCCCGGCTCCTTTCGGATGATACCGATTTACCTACCTACTCTGCGCGGCGTATTGGGCGTAAGCCACAATATAATATACGTTGATGGCCTTCTCCGCGGGAGGGGACCTGCCATCACGCGCCACGTTTCTCAGGAAAACATGAGGAGCTTTTTATTTTTATTTTTTATGAACGGGGACGGGAGCTGCATCGGATGTTCAGTCGGCCGTCTCTTTCACTGACCGGGCGCTGGAGTGTCGTCTTTGCATCCCATCAGACGGGGACGGGCGAACGATCCAGTATCCCCGTCGCCGTCTTGGCAGTCCAGCCTTTCCACTGCGGCTGCCCCTTCCGTCTGATATCAGGCGTTGTAGTTTGGCGAGTGCGTGCATCTGGTAAGGCAAGACGCGAATAGGGAATGGGCTACACCGAGGGCCTGGAAGGGGTCCTTCTGTGCGCGGCGCGATCGATAGGACGGGCCCAAGTGTTGATCAAGTTGCCACTGGCGTTGGAGGTTGGTGCGGTGCGGTGCGGTACTATCCGTGGCCTTGGGACAATGGACCGCTCCATTCTATTCCGGCGACACTCGTGGGGAACGGAGCGTTGATTTGACAACATCGTGGACTTGAAAGACCTCGATGCACCGCAGATACGAAAACGAGAGCCGCTAAACGAAAACAGCATATGTGGCTGGTGTCTCATGCGCCACTCTCACTCTGAGGCTGGCCTCTCCAGGATGATCTAATCACTGCCCCGGAGTTCTGTGCATTTCCCGTCAAATCTCCGAGCGTATTCACCTGGCTATCCTTGACTATCCTGCTCAAATCAACCTTTCTGCTTGATACACGGCTCATTTAACACAACTCTTTCGCTCGGTAGTATCTTCTGCCCAACCTCCTGACCCCGTTACGACGATGAGGCGCCGTTGGGCAGAAAACCAAGTGTTTCAAGTGGGACTTCCGGGACGTACGGTACGAGCCTGCTGCATGTTACCTCGTCGTTACACGTGCAGAGGAAACAAGCTTTCTGCACTATTGGCAAAACCAACGAGGGATTGAACGAATGTCAAACCTCACTTTTGTGTAAGCTGTCTCCGGGCTTTATGCCAAGCCAGGCGTATGCAGCTGATTTCGAGATAACTCTGAAACTGCGTGGTTGCTGTCTTGTGCAGAGTTGTACACAACACAAGTGTCAATCGATTGACCGTCTACCATCACCATGGCAGCATGCCACTCTACCCTTTCATCTTGCGTGGTTGTTTTCTAAGATTAAGAACGCATCGGTTTAGACAGCGACGAGATCAACTTCTTAGGACCATCCCCTCCGGATGTCATCTCTTATATCCGTACCCGGAAGCCCGGCAACATCTCCCCTCCCCAGCCCCCAAACCGCGTCCGCGGCTCAGGCACCCATCTCGGTAGCTGGTACCCCGAAGTCGGGACAATCCACATCGACACACAGCACCCGTTGGCTTGGCCGATCCCCGGACCCTAGATGCCCTCTCCAATCTCCCAATCACCCGAAGGGCATAACCAAGGGTAAAACATATCCTATTTTCCACCCATCACGGCTCGCCGCTCAAACCCCATCTTCTCCAATGCGGAGAACCGGGGGGCCAAGCAACCTTGCCTGCGTCGACAGCTGACGTCTTCCAACCATCCAATTGAGCAATGAGGCAACGAGCTAGGCTAAGCTAAAGCTTCTCCCCCTCATGCTCTCCTGTCTCCCTCCCTCAAGCGAGTCAATCGTGAGGGGTCCCGGTGAGGAGAACGAACCGTAAACGGCACCAAACGTGCCGGCTGTGCGGCTCAACCCCTTCGTTTGGGGAAACAGAACCATGCTCGCCATGCAAGAACGCCAATCCGAGGTCGAAAAGTCGGGGTAATGAAAAGCTTGGAACCTCGGGGTCTTGAGTCGCGAAGGCGGTTGAAATACTGAGGCTCTCGCCCGCCATGGCAGGTTTGCTTTTCGTCTGAAGAAGTCTTCAGTCGTCCAGCTCATACCGCGCCCCGTCTCAAGCACATCGACGATCGCTTCACCGACACGATGAGGACCGCCGCACTCCTCCCCACGGCCCTGACGGGCCTCGTCTCCGGCGCGTCCGCAGCGCCAGCCAAGGCCGAGCCCTTCCTGAAGCAGGTCAACAACCAGACGTGGATCATCGGCAACGACGTCTGGAACATGACGCAGGGCCTCAAGTACGGCGTGAAGCTGTTCTACAAGGACCGCGACCTCGTCGGCGATGCGGTTGGCCACTACGTGAGCTACAGTACGTCCACCTCCTCTCCTGAGTTTCCTACCCATAGATGGCAGAAACCGACTAACACAAACCAACCAGACGGCGCGGCAAACGACATCGCCTGGTCCTCCGCTTCCATCGCCCACAAGGGCACCCACGACGGCACCCCCTTCATCGACGTCAAGTTCACCGCCACCGACGGCGACTTCCACTGGGTCATCTTCCAAGGCCTCCCCGGCGCCTACCAGTACTTCGTCAACCGCGCCCTGCCCACCCTCGGCGAGTTCCGCACCCTCTGGCGCCTCGACAACGCCTCCTTCCCCAACGGCAAGACCGCCCTCCACGACAAGCCCCTCCCCGCCCTCGCCGACTACCTCCCGCAGAACAAGGTCCAGGACGAGACGTGGCTGAGCCCCGACGGCACCGGCTACCTCACGAAATACGACTTCTCCGACCTCGTCCGCAACCAGACCGCCTACGGCGTCTACGGCCCGGACGTCGGCAGCTGGTACATCAACCCGGGCAAGGACTACTACAACGGCAACCACCTCAAGCAGGAGCTCATGGTCCACCGCGAGAGCGCCACTGGCGACGCCGTCCAGCTCAACATGGTCCACGGCACGCACTTCCAGGTCTCCGCCGTCGACGTCTTCCCGCCCGCAAAGATGTGGGGGCCCTGGCTGTGGTACCTCAACGACGGCTCCGCGCCCGACGCCGAGGCCCGCGCAAACACCGAGTCCGCCGCCTGGCCGTACCCCTGGCTGCGCTACTCCCCCGAGGCGGAGGCCTACCACGCCCGCGGCACCGTCAAGGGCAGGCTCCTCCTCTCCGACGGCCGCCCCGCCGCCGGCGCCGCCGTCTTCCTCGGCGACAACCACCCCAACAAGACCGCCCTCGACATGGGCAGCGACTACTACTACACCGCCCACGCCGACGCCTCCGGCTCCTTCTCGATCCCGCACGTGCGCGTCGCCGACGCCGGCTACGCGCTGCAAGCCTGGTCCGCCGGCGGCGCCCTCGCCGACGTGACAACACACATCCTCTTCAACGACGTAACCGTCACGGACGCCCGCACAACCGACCTCGGCACGCTGCACTGGGCCGTCTCCACCCGCCAGCGCCTCTTCCAAGTCGGCGACTTCGACCGCACATCCCTCGGCTTCACGCACGGCGGCAACCCCGCCTACGCGCACGCCGTAATCGCCTCCTGCCCCGCCAACATCCTCTACCAAGTCGGCAAGTCCGCCGCGGGCGACTGGTGCTACGGGCAGACGCACCAGGGCAACTACACGATCCGCTTCCCCATCTCCGAGGCGCAGCAGGCCGCGTCCGAGACTGCGAACCTGATCGTCTCGCTGGGCGGCTACTCCACGGGCGCGAGCAGCGTGGTGCTCGTCAACGGGCAGCAGGTCGGCAACCTGACCAGCGGCGCGGTGGGCGCGGACTCGACCTCGGGCCTGCTGAACGACCCGTCCGTGTACCGCAGCGCGACGATGGGCGGCGAGTGGCGCTTCTTCGAGTTCCCCGTGCCCGCGGCGCTGTTGAAGACGGGGGAGGACAACGAGGTTACGTTCCAGCTGACGAGGAACACGACGTGGAGGGGGTTTATCTGGGACAGTATCGTCCTGGAGTGGTGAATGATGAGCAGACGTCTGAAGATTTGAGCTGTACATATTCCTTCGTGTATAAATATTTCATATGAACATGACCAGAAACCTCCGAATTTAAGCTAGAAATCTCAGGGGAAACAATCAGATATTGTGAGGCCGGCAGCACCAAGACTACAAGGAAAGGTTCGCCCACGGCTCCTATTTGATCGAGTCACGGGGAATATATTGAAACTCTTAATGCAATTGCGAGAACAATCATGCCAAGGCGACTGTTTACCAGTGTTCAAACTATACGTCTACACACCCCATCCTCATGAACATACATATACAGGGCAATACCGCGCTTACAATAATACACTCAAAACACCCAACGCCTCGGCACCCATCGGTACACGACAGAAGGAATGACCACCTCTTTCAACTAAGGGTCAGCAGGCTCATCCGTCTTCGTCTCCGTCTTCTTCTCGGGTTCGTCGCTTGTGGCAGCAGGCTCCCCGGAGGCAGGGGCTTCAACCGCTGGGGTCGGATCGGCAGCAGGAGCCGTCTCAGGCGCAGGCGCAGGCTCCGGTGCAGGCGCAGCCGCGGCCTCAGGAGTAGGCACGTTGGGTTCCTCAGCAGGCTTCTCCGGCTCGACGGGAGGAACCTCAGGCAGAGGCACCGGGTTCTCCACATGGGGCAGCTCGGCAGGCTCCGGGTGCGGCGCTGCCGGTGGTTTGGGCAGAGGAGACTTGCTCATCTCGGCCTGGCGGTCCAGCTCCGTCTCCAGACCAGCTAACAGGTCGGGGCCTTCGTCCACCACGGGCACGAGTGGCACTTCCGCGACCGCAGGCGGGTTGGCCTCAGGCTCCGCTGTCGGAATCTCGGCGGAAGGCTCAGTCGGGGGCTCGACGATTGTCTGAACTGGCGGTTCAATGGGCGCTGGTGGGGCATCGATGGGTAGCTGTGTCGGAGCTTCAATGAGAGCATCGCTGGCGGGGTCGACGGCTGCCTCCAATTGGGCCTCTGCAGCCGGCTCGATGGGAACATCGAATGAAGTGTCCATGGGAACATCAACTGAAGTATCCATGGCAATATCGGCGGGAATATCGGCAGGAATATCGACGGGAATATCAACAGGGAGCTCTTCCGCGGGAGCTTCGGGCTCGACGGTGGGCTCGATGGGAGGTGGTACAGGCGCATCAACTGGAACCTCCGCAGGTGTCTCGACGGGTGGCAGATCCAGTGCCTGAGTGGGCGCATCGCTCATGACATCTGCTGGCGCCTCGATCGGCGGCAAAGACTCGATGGGTGCAACGACAGGCTCAGATGACTTCAGCGGAGACTTGATAGGAGACTTAACAGGCGACTTGATGGGTTCAGGGTGATGTTCAGGTTCCGTAGGCGCAACAGTAGGCGGGACATCCTCGACCATAGGCTCGCTCGTCTCCTTTTCTTCCACGGGATCCGGGAAAGAAAGCTGCTCAGTAGCAACTGACGGGGCTGGCGCGCTGTCGTCCTTCATCTCCGAATCCTCCTGGACCATGGGAGGAGCTGATGGTGACTTGGCGGCTGGCTGAGCGTCAGTGACCTCGGGGACAGAGACGCTCTCGGGTGCCTGAGTGGCTTCGGGAATATCAGGAATATCCAGAGCCATCGAATCCTCCCGAGGAGCATCATTCGACGCAATGGTCTGATCGGCGCTTTCTATCCTCGACCCGGAGCCTTCTGTCTCTGCCGTGGTTGCCATAGAGAAGGTAGACCGCGTCTCTGCCATTGGTGAGACGATGTCGCCGACCTTCTCGGCAGGCGGAATATACGTCTCATTGACCGTCTCCGAAGCCGTATCCAGGGGTAGCTGCTCAGACGCAGGAGCCGGCGGCTGCTCAGCTGGTGCCTCGGGAGCGGGCTCGGGCTCATCGGCCATGTTTATGTCTTCCTGCTGAGACTCGACGACTGGCGCAGGAACTGGAACTGGGGATGGCTCTGGGACAGGAGCAGCTTCCGGAATGGCGGGGGCCTCAGGAGCTGCAGCAGCCTCGGATGCGATCGGTGCTGCAGGTTCAGCGGGGGCCAAGATCTCCGCAATGGGCGAAATTTGTGGCGACGGCTCGGTGGGAGAGGGCAGCACGACGTTCTTGAGAGGACTTCCCCTTGGCGAGGCGTTTGCCAAATGCATGGCGGGAAGGGGTGGTGCAAGATTGATGGGGTTCGCGGGTAGCCCCGACCGGCTGGCCAGGGGCGATTCGGGTTCGGTAGACACAGTCGATGCGTCCACCGTTGGAGTCGGAACGGATGGTGATGCGTCCGTCATCTCGTGGTCTTGGCTTTGACTGTCTGTGTTTTCGCCCTCACGCTGCTCCTCCTCGTTGTCGTCGCCATCATCTCCATCGTCACCGTCATCGTCACCTTCCTCATCGTCATCGTTGTCAGCCATCTCGCTGTCAGGCTTGTTCGAATCCTCGCGCTCCTGCTTGATAACACCCTGGGCACAGTCAGTGGCGATTCAGCAAATAAGAACAATTGTCTACTCACGTTCTCTGGACCCTCGACTCCCTCCACCTTGGGCACGACAGGAGCACCCTCCACAGGCGGAGCAGCAGCGGGAACGGCCGGTGCACCAGGAGCCGGCGCAGGCAAAGGCAGGTTCTTCTTCTTGCGCCCGCGCCCAGGACCAGGCTTGTTCTTCTTCTTGGGCGGCGGCGGCCGTCTGACGCGCTGAGGCTGCTGCTGCGCCGGATCGAGGGCAGAAACAGGCACCACCGTCGTCGAAATGATCTCGCCCTCGACCTGCTGCCCATCCTGCAGCGTGATCTCCTGCGTGTACGGGTTGCCTGCCGCATCCATCTTTCTCACGGTAGCCCTAGTAACCGTCGCGCCGACAGGCGTAGCAGCAACCGTCTTGGACGAGATCGTGACCGTGCCCTTCCTGCGCTTCGCGAGATGCGAGACCGTAGTCCCCTCTGAGTTGCGGTTGATCTGCTTCCACACCTTGATCTGGAACCCCTTGTCCGCGGTCTCGTCCTCCTTCTTCTCGGGCTTCTCGGCCACCGCGTCCGCGTTCTCCTCGTCATCCTCCGTCGGAGCAGGGCGCTTGTACAAAACGCCAGATCGCGCCGCGCGCAGCAGGTCCTGGCTGTGTTGCGGCAGCAGACCCGCGTCTTTGGGCATGCCCCACGGCAGCTCGACGTCCCAAATGTCGTTCTTTTGCGTACCTTCGGTCTGTTGGGGCGGCTGGACGTTTACCCACTCCTGGCGCCATTGGCGGACGGGGAGACCCTCGAAGTCATCGTGTTCGGCGTAGCCGCTGCGGTTCGCGCGTCGAGTCTGCAGGAGATGCTTGTGTTAGATGCAAGGGTGCATGCGGTCTTTGAAAAGCAGACTAAACGGTGAGACTTACGCCGGGCGCCATTTTTGAACTCTACAATTTACAACAAAATAACAAGACAAAGATTATACGACGTTATTTACGGTTTGGCCAAATTGACACTGTCGCGATGCGCGTAAGGACGTCCGGTCGAGTCGTAGTTTTCCGCGAGCTGTGTCGAGACACTGGGACTTCGCGATGCATGCGTCGAATGCGTGTACTCGCGACAAATATGTTCAGGCCTGCGACCTCAATTGAGCGAGGCAATGCGACGCTCGTAATGGTGTTGCTTGGATGGTCGATAGACAAGCTGTATCGCAGCCGTGCCATGCCTGGGATTGGCGACCCAGCCTCGTCGCGAACCAGAGCGCGCCAGGGTCACGAGGGATGTCACGTGCTGAGTTTCGGTCAGCACAGGTGAGCCTCGGTGTGTTAGTGGGATACCGCCAGCAGGCACCGTGCATCATCGATTTCTATAGCTACCTAGGTGCAACCTCCTTCGTCTCTCCTGAGTCAAAATGGCTCGCAGCCCTTTGATGTCGCTCACCGTTGATGCTCCATACTGTAGCATCCTCCTCATTCGTATGTGCAATAAGTATCGTGACGGACAATCTTCCATCACCATCCCCTAAGACTTGCGAAGGCCCGTGATGAAGCTACATCCTTGTCAACCAGCAAGCTTCCCATAGCCCGTGGAAAAGACCACTACATCACGAAGCAGCAACAGTTGTGCAACGAAGCAAAAGGCAAAAGCTGAAGGCCCAGCACTCATAGAAACTCCATTGCCATGTCTATGCCCAAAAGCCCTTGAAAACCAAAACTCCAAGAGTGGAGCTTTTTTGCTGGTGAATCCCGCCGCCGCCGCCGCCACTTCCCCCCCCCCTTTCCCCTCCTGCTCGTAACGTTTCCCCAAGAAGTCAGGTATTCGTCGTGATGGAAACCAGCGGATCCTCCCCTCTCTTTTGCTATCGTTGCGGCAAAAATGTCGTGTAGTGGTACACACTTTCTCTCTCCCCGGTTGTCTCTCCCTCTGGTGTCCATGATATAGTACAAGTCTCTTCGATGTCTTTTTTCCCTCAGCATTTTTTTTGGCCATCGCGGCCTGGTGATATTGGAACTCTTAGTCCCATCTGTGATGCAACAAGTCAGCGACTGCAAGCAGAGAAGACGCACGCATCGCAACGCATAACTCACCCCTGATCCTTTTGCCTGACGATATCGCCCTTGTCCCCCTTTTGCTTGCCCGCGGCACCGCCCTCAACCACTAACCGGTCGAACTGGAAGAACTGGCTGACGACCGTTTGCCTCTGCGCAGTCACCTCGTTAGCCAAAAAGAATTGCTCCCTGTCCCGTCCGCATCGTATCGTCACCAAAGAAATCCCTTGGGACCCAACCGCCCAAGAAAACAGAGAACCCCATCTCCGGCAAACTCAAGAGGGGAAAAAAAGCCTCACCTTCATAGCCGTGAGCTCATTCAGCCCCTTCTGGATCAACTCCTGCACCCTCCGCTGGTCCGTCACGTCCTTGTTCTCCCGGAACGCATCCCTCGTCCTGCGCTTCGCGTACTCGCGGAAATTGTACGCCGCAAACTGGTCGCCCGTCCTCAACATCTGTCGGTACTAGAAGACCCCGAAAATCACTCGTCAGCGTCGTTTTCTGTCCATTTGACCCCCAATATCACAAATCGCAGCAATCCCGTCGCTCGCAGCAAAATTTCTCCCCCCGGCAAAAAAAGAAAACACGCACCAGAGACCGGACCTGCTGCGGCGCATCGCCCTTCAAAGCTTGTATCGCCGTCGCCATCGTATGCGCTTCGTGTTGCGGGGGTTGTCGAGGGAAAATCACACTGACGAGGGAGCTGTCAAAAAATTGGTCGTCGCGGCGCACGATTGATAATATTTCGCAGGTGGGAGGCACTTGTCCGGGGGGGTGGGGGGTGGGAGCTGCACCTATGATGCAACGCAGTGGTAAACGTCCCCCCCAACTCTCGGCGTTTAGCTTACCCAGTCGGGTCGGGGTGTCTCTCGGCGCCGGCATTTTACTAATCCGCCACCGGCGAAACGCGGGAACCTCTGGTTTTTCGTCACCGAGGTGTCTAGATGTGTCTGGACTACGGCTATGCGGATGCGCGCCCGAAAATTCACCACTCGGCATTTGGCGGTTGATCCCGCGGGGCTTATGTCCGGGCTTCACATTCACTCGGAAAATTCCTTTGTAACAAAAAGACAGTTGTGACACAATCAATCGGGTGGCTTGAGATTCTCCATTCACCCGCGCCACGATCATCACCTTACTCTTCGAGACGCTGATGACGCACTTGCGCTGAAACACTCTGGTCTGTAAATACCTCTATTATGCTTAATTATCTACAATGCTATTCCTTTGTTGTACAGGGCCTGCGGCTAACCGGTCCGCGGCCAAAAGGGGGCACCGTGTATGTATTTGTATGCCTTATGTTCTGCAAACCCATCTGTGTATGGATGTGATTATGTGATGCGAATGTATCTCTCCCCGCCCTTCAAGGCAGGCTCATGAAGAGCTTCTCCATCGCCGGGTAATTAGGTGTGCTGAATCATAGGTCAGCGATGATGTCTTCCAAAATGTCTGATGCAGGCTCGAAGCTTACCCCATGCCGGTCACAGGATCCCATCCTGGCACGGCAGAGAACCCCTTGGTGCCGCAGCCCGGGTTGTCTCCGTTAGTCACGTCGTTGAGGATCTCGGGATGCGCATAGAGAGTGGGGTTGATAAACCCGACGGGCTTCTTGTTGGCCTCAATGCGCTTCTCATTGATCATGTTGATGATGGAGCCGACAACCGGCGCAGAAGCTGTGTGCATGTTAGTACGAGAGTGGCTGAATAAATGGCTTGAGATGCTTACCCGAAGTGCCAAACGACAGAGAAAACTTGCCGTTGACAGCAGTCACGTAGTTGGCGCCATTGGCGGCAATGTCCGGGAAGCCACGCACAACCTTGGAGTTGTTGTAGCGATCTCCGCCGTAGGGCGGCGCGTTCTTGGCGTAGTACTCTCCAACCATCTTCTTTTGATAATCGGGGATAGCAAAATAGTTGGAGAAGCCGCCGCCGGAGAAAATGGCCTTCTGGCAAGCACTCTCAGGAGTGTGAACAGTTGAGCCCTCCAAGACCTGGGTGGCGCCGACGGACGTAACCCAGGGGCATCCGCCGGGGAATGAGGGGTTGAAGATACCGTTGGCCCCCTCGTTGTAGGCGCCAGTCTGCGAGTCGATACACTGCTTCCCGTTTCCAGCGACGCCCGAATCACCAGACGAGTACAAGACCGTGACACCCTGCAAGCCGAGCTTCATGTACTCAGCGCACTGGCGCTCAACGTACTTGCGACCGAGGTCGGCCTCGTTGAAGCTGTAACTTGTGGAGATGACGTTCACCATGGGCGCCGAGCCGCAGACCTTGTTGCTGTACTGTCCGTCAATGTTCGGATCCTTGGAGCCGCCTCCCTGGAAGGTACAGTAGCTGCCGTCGACCGCATCCAGGAAGTTGTTGAAACTTGCGCCTTGGTTGATGTCGCCAACCTGGTAAAGCGTAGCCGTTTGAGGGAAGATCATGGCCATGGCAAACTCGAGATCAAGAGCAGATTCTCCGTTGAAGCGGAAGCTCTGGTTCTGAGTCTGGACGACGGCGTTTCCAATCAGGGTGACGATTGGAGGTGTCTTCTCAAGGCGAGGCTCAAACTCCTTGAAGTACATGTCCAGGTCACTCTGGAGGAAGGCTTGTGGTGTGTACTCCACGATGCCAAGCGTGTTGTTGGAGTTTTTGAGCGATCCTGGCGGGGTTGCGTAGAGAGCTCTGAGGCAATCCGGCGTGATCATCATGTCGCATTGCTCGAGACTCATGAGAGCGTTCTGGACGACGGCTCCTTGCTTGGGC
The DNA here is from genome assembly GCA_032988895.1 of Colletotrichum kahawae. Taxonomy (NCBI): domain Eukaryota; kingdom Fungi; phylum Ascomycota; class Sordariomycetes; order Glomerellales; family Glomerellaceae; genus Colletotrichum; species Colletotrichum kahawae. Next base: position 85,581 of record VYYT01000015.1, on the reverse strand, counting down.
CCGGCTCCGCTGTCCGGGTTGCCGACGATTGAGGGGTTCTTGATGCCATTAATGCCCCGCTTGGTGAGCTCACGCTTCTTGAGCTGTCGTCTCTTGAGCTCCTCAACATGCTCCTCGGTGAGTTCGTGCTTGGTGTTCTTGCGCTGCTGTCCTAGCTTCTGATCAAAGTGTACTGAGGGGGTGATGATGTCGACGTGGTCGACCAGGTGCTCCGGCAGATGGTACTTGTCGCAGGCAACGTGGGTGTGGCCTTGCTCATGCTTGTAGACGTGGTACTCCGTTTTCAGGAGTCTCTCGACTTCGCCCGCGGTGCCGTTGAACTGAACCCAGTTGCGCCCCTTGGAGAGGGCAACACGACTCCGGTGGATGCCTTCGCTTTCGAGCCATTGCATGACCAAAGCTATCGACTCCTGTCTCGGAGCGAACATCTCGACGATTTCGTCATGAGTCCAGTGCTTGCCGTAGTTAGGCGAGTCGGGATGCGCCACATCATTCATGAACTCGTTTGCGCGATGAAGGTTTGACTGAGCGAGACCAATCCGGACCGGCAGCCTGGCCATGGTGTGTAACCGGTGGTTCTTGACCCATTCCCGTCGGGCAGGGTGCCTCTCCTCGTGCACGACGTGCCTGTGCGACCGTGTCACTGGGTTGGCGGTGGTCACCGCCGCAAGGACGGTGAGAAGGGTCGCAACAGCACTAAACTTCATCGTGTCTTCCCGCTCGTCTTCGTCGTCGTTACTTTACACACGGGGACAGAATTAGCGAAAAGGTCGAGCGACGAGGCTGGCTTTTTGTTGATATTTAGCAGCTGTCGTCCAGTCATGACGAACCCCCACTGACGCAAGGTACCAGCTCCAGACACGACGAATGCGAAACCGGTTTCAATGGGATCCTGTGGGCTGTTTGTCTGGTAGTAGACATCCAAAACGAGCATTTTGGGTGAACGGCAGCCTGTGCGCTAGGATCCTGTGGCATGGAGGGAACACCTCTTACATGAGCAGTTTCTCCAGCTCCGAGCCCTTGCGTGATAGAACCACTGCGCGGTTCTTACGGCCTGGACTAATGTCGGAAAGCCATGAGGCAGATTGATCAACAAGAGGCCGATAGCCGAAGGTTAAGCTTTAGGGCGAGGTACTTCAAACAATCGTCGCATGTTGGAATGGACCACAATAAAATTCTAGGCGCTTGCCAAAAAAGCCAAGACGACGAGGATGGCGGCCGATTCGTGTTGGTCATGCGAGACAGACGATCAGGCCTTCCACCTTTCTGCTCAAAGATGGATGCGATTCCGATGGGAATCCCAGAATGACTCGTTGGGGAAGACAGGAGAGTTTGCAAAGTTTGGATAAGGTCAATTGAAGGCTCGAGCCGCCATCTGGAATCCGGACCAGGAAGCTGAAACGCTCTCAGGAATGGGACGAGGTGGCTTCGACGTACGGCTGCATTGTCAGCCTCTGCAGCGCTCGTTGCTCGTTGATAATCTCCCATAACTCGTCCGTTTCTCTCTGAACTTCCGCATCGCCAGCCTCATCGGAAGCTTGCGCAGGAGGCTCTTGAAACGACAAAATGGCGGCTTCGAGAACATCATTGGGCAACCCGTGGCCATTGAGCATCTTTTGAAATCTTGTCTCTTGCTGCATCTCAGTGTTCAGTTGAGACGCGAATGTGTATTGACGCTCGGCCTGGCTCGGCTTGATAACTGCAGCAGGTTTTGTGGACCGCGCAGCTTGCAGCAGCGGGGGGAACGCGAGGTTTGTCACAGAGGCGTTGAGGTCTGCCAGTTCTGTCGGGTGCCCGTTTTCGGTCAACTGCCATTGCAATATCTTGCCTCTGGTGTGACCTGACAGGACCGTCGTGCCGTCATGGTTTGGTGCCAAGCACGAAGCCGGGCCATCATCTTCATCCGCGACTCCAATCGGCGAATTGACTTGAACGACAGTGGAGGACGATTCAAGGCTACGCGGACCAATGAGCGGCTTGTCTCCGAGCAACTCGACGAGGTACAGCGATCTGTCCTCGGATGAAACGAAGACGGCACGAGCACAGGGATCCATGGAAACGCAGAGCGGAGCCGTGGGGAAGAGCAGGGTGCGAAGAACATCGCCCGTTTGATAGTTCCAGATGATGCACGTCTTGTCCTTGCTAGCTGACACGCAGATGCTGGTTTCCGGGTTGACACTGCGGCTGATGGCGAGCGACGTAATTGCAGCGCGATGATTAGACAGAGTGCGGTCCGGCTCGTTGTCAGACGCGTTTAGCTCGAGAAGACGGGATAATGTCCAGACATGGATGTTGGAATCCTCGGAGCCAGTGAGGAGATGGTGAGGCGTGGCTGCGAGGCACGACACAGCCTGGACATGGCAAGGTGGGGTGGTCAACTGACGACCGGTGCAAGTCTACTGTTTCGTTAGCCACACACGACACAGCGGAGTTTGGTTTCCTCTCTTCGGAACAAAGACTGGATCTGTTTACTTACTTCCCACAAGATCAGTCTGCCTTCAGCAGTCCCTAACGCCAAGACATCGTCGATCAACGCCAAGCTGCGAATTTTCTCCGGGAAGGTGATGACGGCCTCCTGGATGCCCCGGGCCCGAGAGTAGACATGGACCTGGGACTTTTCATATTGGGCGGCGAAGACGTGAGAGTCACTGACAGCCAAGCAGTTGGCCGGGGTGTTGCTTTTCTTCAGAGTTGACTTGACAGAATAGCTGGGGCTGAGCGAGTGGGCGTAGATGCCAACATCCTTGGAGACGGCGGTGTTTGCCGCAATAGGCGGACCGCAGATGCAGGAGTAGAATTCCTCTGACAACATGGTGGGTTTGGTTGGGTTGGTGGCGAGGAGGCGCGCTCTGCGATGGTGTCGAGGGTTAGTGAATTCCGGCCTAGGCGCGTTTCCAACGGATCTCTGTGCTGCGACGCTCGTCCGAGAGCGGCCCTGACTCCGATGTAAGGGGTGAGAGAGTGCGCAACCCGCGTCCGAGGCGAGAGGATCGGATCGCAGCGGCCACGAGGATGACAAAAACGTGGGAATGAATGATGCAGCGCCACGAGAGGCAAAGACAAGAAAGCGAGATAGCCGTGGAGAATGATCAGGGCGAGTTTCCCGAGTCGAGTCTTCTTCGCGACCACGTTGGATGGCTTGCTTTGGATGACTTTTGATCCAGATGGGCCCGGCTGACGGTTGAGCCGAGAGCGGTGCGCGGGTATCTCGTAACAAAAATCAGGAGAATTTCTTCTTGGCTTAGATGACACGCCGGTGCGCTGGTGGCTTTGAGACAGTAGATGCAAAATCTTGGAAAAGGCTGATGTGTCGAAACGTCGGGTGGGTTGAGTGAGGCTGCTTGACGTTCGAGATGGTGAAAAAATTCGAATTCACTCTTTGAAAAATGTTATCGATAAGCTACCTAAGGTAGGGAAGGTGGTAAGGTACCTTAGCGCTCCCGAAGTGGAAACCGGAGTGGAAGGTGCCCCGCTGCGCGGTTGGCTTGCAACGCTCTGCTAAGGTGCCTCAGAAGGCTGCTAACACACAAGCACCGCTAGAAAAGACCGCAGTGGGATGGCCACTTGAGATTCCAGCCTGTTGAGTGCCTGTAAATCAGCCACTAACTTGCTCCCTACCGCAGCCCAAGGCCCTAAATGCGCCGCTCTTCCGCCCTAGAAACACTAACACTGCAGCGGTGCGGGTAAGGACGCCAAGCTGCAAGCTCTGTGAGTGGTGAAGTTGAAGCTCTGTCATCTCTCAAAGTCTCACCACCAACCAACTCCTTGCATCACCAACTTCCATTTGCCAGGTTTTCCAACAAACAAGGCGCAAAGTTCACGCCGTGCTTGGAAGCGAGACATGTCTCCTCTGCTCCCGCAGTAGCACACGCCACTAGAGCGATCCATCGTCCTCTGATATCCAATATTCTGAGTCAGTCGTTCTTCCGTTCATCTCACCATCACCGGTTCGAGCCTTGGAGTGTCGTTGGAGTTGAACGTCCGGCCTTGCAACGCCTTCTCAGCCCGTCGACGCCATGTCTCACCCGTCCTGCGCTCCGGGTTCCCGTACCTACCTATTCCTCACCGCTCCGGCCAGAACTTTCTTTTTCTTCAATGATCGACCGCTATCTTATCTGGTCTGCACGGAACACGTACACTACAGCAGCAGACTGCGGAGACGTGAAGCTCGCTTCCTCCATCTGACGTGACGGCGCTGCATACAAGCGACAAGTTACAACGGTCATATCTCGCCTGCAGCTCCCCGACATCACTCACGTCTGCAGCCCTTCACGCGAAGCTTCTCTCTCGCCAAAACTTCAGCTGCTGCCGTCTCGTCTGCACTGCAGCCAGCGCCTTCAGCCTTCACTGTGCTCGGTCCTGCATAACTGATTCAACATGCCTGCCGCCTCTACCCAACTACCTTACTCCATACAGAGACAACGCCCCCTTCTGTGGCCTCCGAGACAGGGTCAGATAATATCAGCAAGCCAAAAGTGTCACTCTGCGCCGTTGACAGGCAGATGACGATGAACCCAAACGAGCCACCCAAGCGCCGCCAGCCCCGATGGGCTCCATGGCTCCATTCCAAGACGCGTGGTCGCGATCTCAACGGTTCGAGCAGAATCAGCGCCCTCCCCGGTCGTTGGTTCTGTGGTTCATCAAATCTTGCTGCCCGCCCGGCTTTGCCAGGAACAGCTCTGGCTGGCTTACACCATCCCCTACCCCTACCCTGGCCATCATCCATCGTATCTAAGGCAGGCAATCCATGTCTAGTGCTCATGCCCGCCAGTGGAGGCCACGAATCGACGTCGCATTTTAATCCCATGATGCTCTGATGGGCCCTTGCCTGCTCGAGCGAGAGCCGGAGGAGCAGCAGACTCCCGCTGCGCGTTTACAGCATAGTGCATGTCCGCGTACGCATGCGACCTGCAATAGCGGCAGATGGATTGGGTTGCGACGCGATGCGACATCTCTCATCTGCCATCATCAATGCCGCTGCACAACAAAGGCTTTGCGCAGGACAGCACAGGAAACCTACAGCACTCGAGACGAGACAAGACACAGCAACGCACAGAGCAAACAACATGCCTCCCCCTCCCCAATCCCAATGCCAATGCAGATATGCGGCGTGGGATCCGGATCGACAGTTGGCTCAGGTGGCTGCGGTGGTGCACTGGTGGCTGCTAGGGACCATCACCCTCTCATCACCCTATCACGACCAGCTTTCTGCTGCGCCGCCCCTCAATCTCCTGTTGATCTCGGCAGGGGAGCAAGACCCCAAAGGGGACAACAAGCCAGAGGCCAGAGTGAGAGCCGAGAGACAATGACAATCAACATGATCCCCAATCGCCACTTGACCAGTGCCGAGACGATCAGCTGCCACCTCCCGGCATCTCGCTCGCCATTTGGAACTTTGTGCTCGCCGGCAATCTCCCCAGGTCGGCTCTGGGAACTGAGGCGGGAGGCCGTGGCTGGAGAAGGAGAGACAATGGGCCGGTTTCCATTTACACGGGCCTGTGTCACCGGTTGTTGCTTGCCCTCTGCATCTGCATAGCATTCATCAGTTGCATCTGGAACATACACAGACGGCTGAGGGCATCAGGCTGGCCTGCGCTTGCAAGAGGATGGATGCAAGGTGCAAGATGTGGATGCAGATGTGCTGCAGCAACACAGACGCGGTTGCACTAAAATGGAATAGGTGGGACAAATGCCTGTTCATTCAGCCTGCACCAAGGGCCAATGGAACGCTCCATGCTTACCCGGGGGTCCAGCATCTTGATGCGTCTGTTCTCAAGGACCCCCAAAACAGAGAGAACCCAGGCTGGATGAGAGAATGACCGATTCCCTCCTCTGGTGTCTTGTCATTTTGACATCGAGGGCTGTTCCAGGCATAAGTGCACGTGGGTGGATAGAGTCAACGGACTTTGCTGCTCAGAGAGGGCAATGGACCCTTTAGACTCTCATCGTACCGCCGTTTAAGCCTCCATCGTACATATCCAACTGGACGGACGGTGGGCAGTGGGCACCAGACCTGTGTGATTGCAGCGGAACCGAACCAAGAAACTTCAACAGATTTTTATGAGCGCCGAGCTTGATTTGATGACGATGGCACACTCAACCGCCCAGCAGACCTAATTGCCAAATGAACACAAGTCATTGCTTTTGGAAGCGAATGGCAGCGAACTGCCGTATGCAGCGCAGATATGCACGCTGAGCCCACTGCCAACGTTGTATTATTGAAGGCTTATCCACGGCCCCGTCACATTGCTTTTTCGGCTTCATCGTCTTCCCTTTTTTGGCGTGGACCGAAGAATGGAGTCGGGATTCGAATGGGCTCGATTGACTGCGCCAGCTGCTGCTTGCTGCCCCTGACCTGGCTGCCCTATCCCCAGCAGGGCCATTCCCCATCCGCAAGATCCGGAGGCCCGCAGAATGGCTACGTCGGTGCTGGTGAGGTGAGGTGAGGTGAGGTGTTGCTGGCTGCGTTGGCAAACTACTGGCGCTGAGCTCATCTGCGAACTATGAAAGGGCCACGGACGATCCAGGGCCTGCAGAAGAAAAGACGCGATGAAGCCAGTCCAAGCCCAGGGGACGGATGACAGTGGTTGTGACTATTGCGCTACTGCAGAGCAGAGGACGGGACGATGCAAGGGCAAAGGACCGCGGTCAATAATGTCTTGCAACCAACCCCAGAGCTCTAGATAACGGCCCCCTCTTCACACACAACGCAAGGTGTTGTTGTATGGGATGGATGTATCCGTATCGATGGATGCTCGACTGGACTGGACCAGACTGGACTGCAGCTGCTGTTCTGCTGTTGTTTTTATTGTGCGTCTCCTCGAGTGGCACGGCATACGCAGCTTTCCCCCTCGGGCAATCTTGAGCAATCTTTCTCAATCTCACCATATAGTCTTGCCCCCCTCGCCTCTCCTCCCTCGCCCCCTCGGAGCTTCGCCTCGAGAGCTTGCCTGCATTTCTCGCCGTCCAGTCCAAGTCTCATCCAGTCCCAACCGCCCTTCTCATCTCCCGAGTCTGCACGAGGAAGGGTCTCTCTCCCGGATCCGAACACAGCGTCCCTGTTTTCGGACCCTCTCGCCCAGCGTATCGAAGCTCGATCCCTACAAGCGAGGTCTTCTTCTGCCCTACTGCTCCGTCCTCCTCCATAGCAATCCTACCCACGGACATGTGCAGCTGCCCGGCGTGCCCATCCAGACTGGAGAAGCGACTGGACTCACTGGAGACTCGTTCTCTCCCTCTCTCAGAGAAATAAATCCCAGCAGAGACGAACACCCCTCCCCTCGTCCAACACGCCTCCATGACCCTGTCGTCAGCCCTGGACAGCTTAAAGGCTTCGCAGCTCCCAGTGGCCACCTCGACCTCATGATCCCTCCCCCCCTGGCCAGCAGCAGTTCTCCCCTTTTCTCTTCCGCCGCCCAATGGCATGAGCATCAACCCATGTGGCATGCACCCCATGTTCGCGTTAGACGTTCCAGCTCCCTTCCCTGCCCCACACGCGACCGAGGCCCTCCCTGCAAGGAACATCTCTCCAACAACCTTTAAAACATCCCGTCCGCCGGCCCTGGAGCGAAGACGCTCCGTCCGGAGCATGAAAAATCTCCTGCCACTGACACTGCCTTCCTACCCGCAGCCGCCGACATCGATCTGCAGTCGAAGCATCCCGCCGTCAACGCCGCTGTCACCGCCGCCCCCGACCACCCAGCCGTTGTCATCCCAAATCCAAATCCGGCCTCACCACCACCACTACCACCACCAGGAACGCCAGCAGCAGCAGCACCATCACCAGACACACGCCCACCCGCAGCATTCCGACGAGTACCAGCCTCCTGGGCATATATGCATCCATACCGGCACCATGGCCGAAGCCGCGGAACCGACCATGGACTGCAATCTGCCGGAGCTCCTGGCCCAGGACCTCGAGTTCTCTAGTCTGATCTTCGCCTCCAAGAACATGACCGCAGGCGCCCCCTCGCCCGCCCTTGCATCCGACGAAGACGACTGGCCCTCCGCCGAGCCCCCGACCGTTCTCGGCGCCCCGTGTCACCCCAACGGCGTGCCGCAATTCCAGCCCCTCGGCGCCATCGACGAGAAGAGCAGCGGTGCCAGCGAAAACGACTCTGACGCCGCCAGCTCGAGCGGCGCGTCCTTCAGCGAGGCCGAAGACGGCGACGACGAGGCCGCCGCGTCGCCCCAGATCCGCCAGCAATCCGTCCTCACGACAGACACCACCATCTCCGCCTCCAGCCAACCGGCCGTACCACCACCAGCACCAGCAACAGCACCCTCCAAACGACTCGTCTCCTTCTGCGACGGGTCAGAAGAAGAAGAAGAGGGCATGCCGGTGAGCTGGATGGATCTAGAGCCGGAGGGGCCCGGCGACCACCCCGAACTGGGCAAGAGTCTGGACCAATCACCAGTCACGACGCCCATCAAGCCAGTAGTGCGGCCGCTATCCCGGCTGGGGGATAAGTCCATCAACGAGTCCCAGTCGCCGCCGCGGATCAAGAGCGCCAACGCCGCGACTACCACCCGCCGGCTGTCCAACCCGTTTGAAGGCTACACGCGGCCCACAAGCCGGGCGCGGAGCCTGCACGTCAACCCGACGCCGGCGCCGATGCCGACCACGCCCACCCCAAATGCCGGCAAGGAGAAGAAGAAGAAGCTGAAGGAGAAGGAGACGGAGCAGAACCGCCTGTCGGTCCACTCGCTGCACTCCATCGAGATCGCCGTGCCTACGCGTAGCTCGTCTTTGAAGCACCGCGTCTCGTTCACGGATGACGCCCGCAAGACCATTGCATCCCGCTCACGCGCTCGCTCGCACGCCTCATCCACCCGCACCGGCTCCGACCACGTCACCGCGCCGGGGACGAACAGGAGCTCCATCATCGCCGACCTCAAGGAGGAGCTCGAGCCGTGGTTCCGCTACCTCGACGAGCAAGAAGAAGGCCTCGCGCCCCCTCTCCTTGTGACTCCCCGCACCAAATCGCGCTCAGCAGAAACCTCGCGATCTGTTGTCACACCACGGCCCAGGTCCCAGGCCCAAAGCAGATCGCGCCCGACATCCTCAGTCAGCGCCTCATACACATGGCTCGACGACCCAATCGACATCCCCTCCCTCTCCTCCGACGAAGCCCGCCGGATCCCCCTCCCGCCCAACGTCGTCGAGTCCCTCCGCATCTCCGTGACCTGCTTCCCCGAGACCATGCCCCTCTGCTCCAGCCTCCCCATCGAGACCATCCGCAGCTACTCGCGCCACGTGCGCCCCCCCGTCCACGAACCAATCCGCCCAGACACGCCCCCGGCCTCCCCCAAACAACGCTGGCGATGGCTCGCCCCGCGCCGCAACAACAACGCAAGCTCCGTCCGCCGCTGCTCCTCCCGCGGCGCCGCCTCCTCCTCCAACCTCGACCTCCCCTCCATCGCCCCGTCCACCGCAACCCTCACCGCGCCCCAGTGGTCCCGCATCCGCAACCTCTTCCCCACGGGCTCCGATTACCTCTGTGACGCCCTCTACGCCCACATCGTCGCCTACAACTACCTCGCCCCCATGGTCCAGCACGCCGCCCGCCCGCCCACGCCGGGCACCCCCGAGACCACCGGCACAACGGACGACTCCATCCCCAAAAAGGCCGCCTCCCTGCCCGGCCTTCAGGGCGTGCAAGAGACCACCCCCCCGCCGCCACGGCCCCTCCGCAAGCGCTCGAGCATGTTCCTCGGCCTGCGCGCCTGCTCGTCGCGCCAGTCCGCCGCGCCGCCGGTGCCGGTCACCCCCATCCCGACGGCTGACGTCACGCTCCGCGACCTGCAGATCGGCATCCGGCGGTGCATCGCGCGGCTCGTGGCGACGCTGCGCGCCGAGGGTGCGGACGGGCCGTTGGCGGGGGAGTCGGTCAACGAGATCGACCCGCTCATCATGCGGTCGCTGTGTGAGATTGTCAAGTGCTGCGAGGAGTCGTCGACCAATGATCGAAATTTCTAAACAGCCAAAGCATTTCTTGTTGCCAGTTTTTTTTTTGCTTTGTTGCGAAAAAGTTCTCTATCATGTCTTCTGAAGCGTTCTATTCACCAACACACACACATCCATGTAGACTTCATCATCTCCCGTGAGATGGGCGGGAAAAAAGACAGGTTTCATGTTTAAGGGGGGAAGCATTGTGTTTTTTGTTTGGTATATATACCCTCTTTGATTTTGGCAGGGAGTTTTCTTTTCCCTTGTTTTCTCCGTTTTTTGGTTTCGAGCGTAGGAGTACCGTAGACAAAGGGAGGGAGTCAGTCAGGCAGGGAAATAAAACATGGTGATGGTTGGGAAACGGAGAATGGGTGGTGTTTTACCTGACTTAATGTCTAAGCAAAGACAGAAAAAACAAAAGAAGCAGAAAATGGCAGTGTGGCCATACCTTTCTTCAAACCCCCAACGCCTCCCCCCGTGCCATGCTTCTTGCCTTGTCTCATGATGCTATTCACTCTTCCTCATCAGATGTACTCTACGCTCCCCTCAAAAGGATACGGATCCCGCACCACAGTGCCAACCTGGCTCTGCTGACTCCCCCATTCCACCGCATCCTCCGTCGTCTCCCTCCTCGGCGGCCTCTGCCCCTGCTGCTGCACAAACGCGTCAAAATCCCTCCTCCTCCCAGCCGGCGCCGTCCCTCCCCCACTTCCCACCGTCGCAGTCCTCGGGCCACCACCGCCGCCATCACCGCCGCCTTCTCCGTTCCACACCCGCGCAACGCGCCCCTTGCCCTTGCCCCCCTTCATGAACCCGTTGCTCAGCCCCAGCAGCCCCGCGCTGCCGAGCAGCAGCACGAGCAGCGCCATGTTGCCGGCCTGCGAGACGTTGCCGCTGAAGACGGCGACGAGGTAGATGGTCAGCTTGGCGGCGGCCTCGAGGTAGCCCTGCAGCGCCGTCTTGGCGAGGAGGTAGGTCTCGGTGGTGAGGGCGGCGAGGTCGGCGGCGCGGCCGCGCATGCGTACGGAGAGGGTGGGCGAGAGCGGGATGAGGTACTCTGTGAGCTTGGAGGAGGACGGCGGGGAGGAGGGTGAGGGGGGCGTGCGCTGTTTGATGATGTAGATGTTGAGGAGGCGGGAGGTTATGAGGGCTATGATGGCGGCGAGACCCCACCCTGCGATTGATGATTGTCAGGAGCAGTTCTTCGAGGGAGATGTCGAAAGAAGGGGGGACTCACAATCTCCCAGCAGCACCATCACCGTCACCGCCCCAACCGTAAGCAACGGACTCGCGAGGTAAAGCAAATGACTCCCCTTCTCAAACTCCCACTCCCCATCATGCTCCTCAAACGCCCTCCTCCCCTTCCTCCCCCCCCTCGTCCTCCTCCCGGTTCCCCTCGTGCCGATATCAACCACAATAACCTTATCCTCCTTCCCCGCCCCGGCCCCAAACGCCTCCACCCCGCCGCCGCCCGCGGCCCTCCTCCGCATCCTCAACTCCTTCTCCCGTGCCCTTTGATCCTGCACCCCCAGCCGCGACAGAAACAGCAACATGCCAGGATTCGTCACCCTCACATTCTTGAACCCGCCGCCGGGGCGCGCCTCCGTCCCGAACACGCCCTTCCCTCCGCCGCCGCTACCCCCACCGTTCCCGCCGTCCAACGCGCGCGAGGTCTCGGCGCTGATCCCGCCGGCGTCGGAGCCCGCGACGCCGTCTGCGGCTTGTTGGTAATGCAGCCCCGGCGCGAGGACGAGGGAGTCCCACCAGGAGGAGGTGCCGGTGAGCGCGGTGCGGTGCGCGATGGTTTGGAGGTCTGCGAGGGCGACGAGGCCTGCGGCGGAGAGGGAGAGGGAGGGGAGCGGGGTTTTGGGGATGATGGGGAAGACCATGGCGGCGGATGTCGCATGGGGGAAGGAATTCTCGCGATCTTGCCGAGGGCGGAGGGCAGCTTTGGGGTTGGGACAAGCTTATCTATAAAGCGGTCAACTAGCCTCATTCTCTCACGCACACGAGCGCACACCTTAAAAATGTGGTGGTGGAAGAAGACCACCGGCGCGAGACGGGCCTCGCCCGCCCGATGACGTGTTCTAGATTCCCGCCCTCGCTTTCTAAGACCTACCGTCACGAGATGCGCCAAAGATGTGTGAGGGTAAGAAACCGAAGGAAGGAGCAAAAAAAAAAAGGTTCCCGAAATCTAGATCAGCTACCGCCGGTGTCTCGCATCGTTTCTTTGACAGGTGCGGTCCGGATGACCTATCGACAGGGGTGTATCCTGCTGGCAAGCTGACCCCAAATCTCTGCCCACCCGCAGAAATCCGTTCTGCCCACGCGATTACGTGCATGTGGAAGTCGTAACCAAGGTTGGCCTGGCCTGGTTTGGGGAGATGGATGGATGGAGGGGGGGCGCCAACGGCGTCCGTCGCAATGTTCTGATGCGCTAAAGAGCGTTGGAGAAACACACACCATGCAGCCTTCATCGTTGGAGAAGTTCCCGATGGAGGTTTGTGTTAGTGGCGGCTGGCGCCGGGTGTGTGATTGGTGAGACACAGTGTTCCGATACTCAACTTCTTGGGTTGAAGAAGGCCAGCCCTACATGGTGACGATGATGGTCGTGCACTAATGATAGTGCGGATTGTCAAGATACGGGGTACCATATCACCAAGTCCCAAGGGCAATCACTCATGAATCTCATAACTTAATGAGCAGTTCACTGCTGACGGGCCTCCGCACGTCGAAAGCTCAAGACTGAATGGGTTCATGGGGGAAATGCAGGTCGGCGTGGGTTGACGTCTCAGAGGACTGGAATGAGTTTGGAGCAAAGCCCATGAGAGTGCACCAGGTACCTACTTCGAAAGGGATTTATCAACAGGTCGTCAAAATGCAACACACATCTCTGTACAAAGTTCTGGGTTTCCTGATCCAAATTGTCATACGTTTTACAGACAATGCCCGTCAAAAGTTAAAGTCGGATTTGTAGTTACTGCGCTTCTGCCTCTGGCTTCTTTCCGTAGATCGCGTACCTATGTAACCACGTCAGTCGCTCCTCAAGATCCCACTGCAAAAGAAATTTCCCCGGCTAGGAGTAGCGCAACTTACCAGGACCAGTAAGCGTGAATGTTACGATCATTGAACTCTTTCCGAACATCTACCAGCAAGACCTGGACCTCTTCCTTCTTCCAGCCGAGAGCTCTCGTAAACGGCGCCATAACCCAACCTTCAATACCTGAGAGATAGTTGACATTCGCCCACTCGCCAACCTCTTTAAAGTGGCTATCCCTTGGCCACGTGTTCGTCGGCCACTTAAACTTCTTGACGTAAAGGTCAACGAATCCGACCTCCTTCATCATATCGACCAGGGGAAGCACGTCCTGGAATGGGCGCCCGAATGCTTTGAGGGCTTCGCCGATGAGGGTGTACGTCTTGTTCAGGGCGGAGTCCGTGGGAAGCGTTCCGTCGTCGGACTCGGGCATAAGGTCTACCTCTTTCAGCTCGAGATAGCCGCCAGGCGTGAGGTTGCTGTAAGCTGGGGGTTAGAAAGAAGGATCCATACGCAAACTGTCAACTCACTCATAAGCCCTTTGGATGAACTGTCTCCAGTCGGAGATACTAGAGTTCATCATTCGAGAGTGGATGTAGTCAAACGGGCGGCTGTAGATCCAGGGCTCGTCGATGTCGTCTACTTCGAAGGTGACGTTGGGAGGGACCCTGACAAATGTCAGACTTTGGCTGTGCGAAGATTCTGCAATGAAGGGTTTACTCTGCTTGAGGAGGGGACAGGTCCACTCCAAGAACCTAAGACACAAGTTAGCATGTTCTGATGGCAGTATGACCTAACACCTTGACAAACCTCGGCTTCAGGATGAGCCTCTCCAAATTCGATTGCCCACAAGCCAGTCCCGGTGCCGACATCTAGAACACGACGGACACCAGAGTCCTTGTTATTGGGTGGTGCCACACCAAGCTTCCCGTCAAGGCAGAGATCGAACATGTGATGCTGCAGGTCTGTAATTATAAAAAGGCAAATCTAGGTTAGACGATAATGCACAAATATCCAGACTGCACACTTCACCAGGGCCGCTTACCCAGTCTCTCAAGTTCTCTGTCATCATTGGGATATTGGTATTCTACCATTTGTCAATAATGCGAAGAATTTGTTGGCCCACGGATGTGAAGGTAGTCTCACTGCCTTCCTTGTATCGATGATAGGTGCGTCCGTTCTCGAGTCGGTGGTGGTAGATTGACTCCGACAAACTCGTCCTTGAAGAAGCAATGCTCTGCAAATCGTTGAGAATTTAATTGTCAAACATGCGGGAGCGCAACTCACGCTTCCAAGGTCAGACGCTGCGTCATCGACGGGTTGCTGCCAAAGGTCAGAAAATGCTCGTATTCCAACTCCGTGGCTTCTCTCAGCACCTCGTCATCAGGCACAATTTGCTCCTCCTCTGTGGGCTGAGCGGTAGTCGAAGTGAGCTGAGCACTGGGCGAGGCTGGAGACGGCGCGGTCGCTGCGGGTGCCGTACCCTCGGCCGTAGCGGTGGCTGCGTCGTTGGTTACAGACATTTCAATCTCTTCGTGGGCTTTATGCAGTTAGTGTCTGGATTGTCAATGATTTTGTGAAGAAATTCAAGAGAACCTGCCGAGAACAGATGCTGTTTTTATCTGTTCACCGACATGCCTGTCTACCCCTCTCCTTGGCTGGAGACAACCATGCACGTTGGTGGCAAAGATGCAGGTCGTTGCATTTGGTGTTGAATTCATCCACCCATCGTCCAGAAGAAGGCTGTTCCGTCGGTATATTGGTTCTACCCTCTTGCGTCTTCGGATTTCTCTTCAACAGATAAGGCAGCATGGGTTACTTCACACAGGAATGGTTTAGGTATGTACCTCGTGCGCAGGCGAGCCGGGTATGAGGTCCGTTGCTAGTCGTAAGACATGACTGGGGCAAGGGGTGTCGTTCCACTTCCTCAAAGCGTTAAGCGAGCGATTGGATGTCAACACAGACGGCAGCAGTAGTGATCTCGTTGTAGCCCGCGTTACTAAATGAAGGTTTTATCTAGCCCTAAGAACACTGTTTTTGAAGCAATCCTCGACACAGGAGCATGGCTGTTTCTCTGGTTCTATCACCCAAAAGACGTCCACAAACATTTTTCTGTACAAAAGGTTACTGACACAAGTCGGTCTAAACCTCTAAATAGTAAGTGGTGTCCATTCTAGTCTTGAGGGAGGAGAGTGTGGGGGTTAGATCCAGGTCGCGGTCGGGTTCAGCGATGATTCTCTTCAGATCGGCATACGCATTACCATGAGAGTTAAATATTTGCCCCAACCCTCTCTGACATCTGATGGTGGCCTTCACAAAAGTCTACCCGGTTCAGAATCGATTGTCGAAGCGCATTCTCATCCCGGTGATACTTGAGAGGATAACAAGGAAGTTCACTGAGAGGCTCCGTCCCGTGAAAGTTCTCAAACCTCAGCATAAAATATGTCTTGACCATTCTCTGTCCGTCCGAGTCCCAGCCCCGAACCAGCATCGGAACACTTGGTGATAGGTTCTGCGAAAAGGTCATTCGAGGACCGCAGACCTGAAGAATCTGCTTTTTGTTCATGAAAGGCTTCGCCACGACCAACGTATTGGGAGTGGAAAAAGTCCAGAGTAGGCACGTCGAAGGTTGTAACCTTGGCAATCGCGTTGGCCTCGCGGATCTTGAAATAGCCCGCCAGTTCATCAGCTGTCTTGATTCGCCGCAGGAGGTTATCAAGACCTTTGCATTTTTGGTAAACTGGATTCTCCTTGGCTAGGGCCTCTAGCACGTCCCAGTTGTGCACCTGATGGGGACGATTAGCGACTTCTCAAAAGCACAGCCTCTTTCTTTCTTTCACCGTCATTTCCTTCCCTGCGAACCTATTCCTACATTCTCACAATCCCAGGCTCTTCTACTGAGCCCCCATCCCCAATTCCAGAGTTATTCATCACGCCGTTATGATACTTTCCAATACGCCACTCTTAAAGGTTTTATTTCTGTACGGATATAAAGCAAAGTGCTAATTTTAATCCGTTCTCCTCGTGAGATGTAGAGGCAGTTGTAAAGGTTTATCCACGACTGGGCCTCTACTTTGACAAATGATCTCCATTTTCCAAACTTAGGAGCATTGGGCCCCATTCTTGGTCCCTCCTGTGCTGTCACAACAAGCTCCAAACGAGGAAGTAAACTGATCTTTGTTGAATTGTCCCAGGCCGCTGTACTGGCAGGATTCGCCGCTGTTCAAAACAACCCCCCTGTGTTGCGATCCGTCGGGGAATGTGATTCCGTTTCCGCCGCCACAGCAGTTGTTAGTAACAGGGTTAGTGTTTGCGCCGGTGCAGGAGCACTTGTATTGGGCCTATCCGGCGGTGTGGTGTTAGCAAATGACCTACACGTTGTCCAGTAGGAACTGGAACTGTGCGCTTGGGGTTAAGGGGGTAGCAATCGTTCGAGGGGTTTGAAATAAGATAAGAAACTGAGAGTCATGGAGAGGCAGTTGTACGCACGCTTGCAACGCCCGCGAAGAGGAGAAGACTCAATGACGAGAAAACCTTCATGATGTAGGCTTGTGGTATGTATATACTATAATATCGTCAGTCTCAACTATTCGATCCGTGGTCCTCATAGTCTTTACCGACGTTACGAGCGAGTTCAGCGACTTGACGATAATGGCAATGGTGATGTTCCCATTCTCCCAGCTTCTAACGAACAGAGGGGTGATTTATATCTAACTGAAAATGCTATTTCATACCAAACGCCCATCAGCAACCGAGCCTACATGACACGGAACGACCGGGCACTAACCAGAGGTTGATTAATTAAATTCGTATGTAAATAGTATAGAAGTCTCCCTACCCCCCTGAGTGAAGTGGCTTAATTAATGTACCCTAGCTACAAACGCCAGGGCGCGCAGCCGCAAAGTGGGTGTGGCCGACCAGCTGAGACAAGAAAAGATTCAAATGCGGTTCTTCGTTCTTCATGAGGCCTAGGCGCTGAGTGGCACACAGCCTCGGACTTGCTTCTACTGACTAACGCCCTGAGTGAGGTGAAATAGCAATACTGCCTTCCTATAGACGATCTCCCGCAAAAACACATCTTATATCTCACTGGTAAAGAATTTAGAAAGATTGTTGCAATGTTCCTAAAAGACATTCTTTTAGATGTCATGCTTTAATATTATTATCCTTATAGTCTATTTAGAGACCCCTTTGCATCTAAAGCATCAGGCCATTCTTTAACATATGGAGGTGTACTGTCCGCGGAGGCCACCGATCTTCTTGCAAGCCTCATCGTAGGCGTTGAACTTGTTGATATCGACACAGCACTGCGGTTCTCGGTTAGTACCGAGAGTTCTCCAATAGAAGACTGCCCTAACTTACCACCGTAGGAATGCTCTGCAGCAGAGTTCCGCCGACCGCAGCGCAAGGGCTAGGGTTTGGGTCGGCCGTACCGCTGTTTGTGGCGCACATGAAACCAGCGAATGCCGGTCTGTTTAGCGGCTTCTTAGCTGCAAACCCCAAGTTGACAGAGATTAATGGCATGAGCTGCTGGTGGACTTACGCGACGTGTGTCAGGGCGAGAGCCCAAACGGCGGTGAACTTCATAGTGAATGTGGGAGTAGGTAAAGGTTTGTCTAAATTTGGGCGTTTACGGAGAATGTAACTTCGTGAGAATCAAGACCGTGAATGCGCTAGTTGAAGGAAGCAACAGACGGCATATAAAGATTTTGGCTTCCTCGAATGATTGATTCTAGCAGAGCGAAGGATCCATCAACGGCGCGGATAGTAGTCAGGGTTCTGGGGAGAGACTTGGGACAATCCCTGACACAATATATTTTGACGGGACCACAAATGACCTGCTGTTGCTGTTCAGACTGTGCGAACGAAATGACTGAGGTCCCTCATTCCTCATGCCGGCTAAAAAATAGCTCTCCAGGAGCCTTGGTTCTACCTAAAGAGGTTGCCCGATCACAATCTCTCATAACGACGTGTGCACTGAAAGTGAAATACACGAAACTGTAGCGATACCGAATGCGAAAGACAACAAAGTAACTGCAAGACTTACGCTTTTTTTGCTACTACTGCTAACTTTAGTATCGAAGCCACGAAATCCCCTGAGTCAGTAGTCAACCCGGCGCTGGCTATGCGTCCGCTCTGCCTTACGGTGGATCTTTTGCTTCATGAAGTTCAACGGTGGCTTGAGTCATGTGAGCGCGCCATTCGGAGTAGACTCTTTCTATTCCTCACGAGCAAGTTGCCCTGTCCTACTACACACGTTTTTGATAGTTCATCTAAACTCCAAAGGCCTCTGATAGATACCCCCGTCGCTGTTACTTGTAGGGGAAATTTTGATCACGCGAGGTGACCGAGTGATCAGCCAACGGCCACTCCTAATTCTGAACACCATGATCGGCAATGGCACTTTGCATTGAGTTTGTAGTTATGACGCAGCCCCCCTGCAAAAAGACCACGGCAAATTAACTCTATTCGCGGGCATAATTCTGGAAACACTATTTGGGCACTTGAACCTGTGCTCTCTACCAATTAAGGAAGACAGTACATGTCACGGGCTAGAGCCCGGCCGAGATCTCCGGCTTTGCCGGAGCAGCTACCGAGATCCGGTTCCGCTGGTTCCACTATTCTGCTATAGTACACCGCCTAGCCCCGGTCTATATCACTACTACTAGGCGCCTATCCCTATAAAGTCCTTTCCTCCTTCTTTAGCTTAGAATAGTTAATCGACGGCACCTCTACGTTAAACAAGCCTAGGGGCCAGCCCCTTATATATTCTAAGCTTAATAATAAAAGACGCTATATGAAACCTCACGAGAGCGATATAACGATTCGCTAGAGGGTAGCGTAAATGACGTGATGAATGCTGAGATTAATCGCTGGATTAACGAAGCGGTCAACGTAAGCGTCCGTCCTCTTCAGGACTAGATAGCCTAGTAGACGGCCTAGATAACGCAGCTCTTAATAGCTCTGAATAGGCTTATATCAATAGATAGAGCAACCCCTACGCCGCTTACGAGCAGCGTACCGACCCCGTCTATAGCTGATACGACTATATAAGCAATAAGCGACGGTATTGCAATAATAGTAGCTAAGCCCTATAAACTAACCTCAACTAGACGACCGAGGCTAACGCTTCCTGACCCCCTAAAGTTCAATAGCATAAGACGATGGTTTCTATAGTAGGCTCTAGAGATAAACTTGAAGCTATAGATCGACGCTGAAGCTATAGGTGGAGAAGAGAGCGCGTTCGTATATATCTACGCTAAGCTAGAAGGAACCGCCTAAGCGACATCCTCTACCTTCTTCGCTAATAGAGTAGCTTGAGGAGACACCTCCCTAGCTTGATTTATGGACTATCTCGAAAGAACGTATAGGGACCTAAATACTGAAGCCTAAGCCTTAGATAAGTTATATATTATACGGTAATAAGAGGAAGAGAGTTTTACTTCTTTCTTTCCTAAGTTTAAGAAGGAGCTTATAGTAAGTAAGGGAAGATCTTAGTAAGATAAGATCAAGATTAACTACTTAGAAGGCATACTGAATTCCTAGTTAAGCAACCTATTGATAGGGGTACCAGAAGCGCCAAAGGACTACCACTAGTTCACAAAACTGCTTCTCACTATAGGATCCCGCTTAGATAGTAGGAAGCTTAAGGAACGCTACCTCAGTTATACTTCCTAGAAAGTGCTATAACCTAACTACTAATAAGACATAGATAGAGATATACTGATATCTAGCGTCAGCTACGCTAAAGGTAAGGAGAAGATAAAGTCATATCGCTAATAAAGCAGCTCTTTATCTAAAGACCTGCTATAGCTCGTGAGAGACATCTGTAAGTGCTTTAACTGCAACCAGATCAGCTATATTGCTATATGGTGTCCTAAGCTGAAGCGTTCCTATCCTATGAAAGTTAAGAAAGCTAAGAAGTAGGAAGAGAGCAGCGATAAGAGTCCTATAGAGGAGCTAGGAAGCTCTGAGGCTGAAGAGAGCTTAGGAAAAGAGTAACTCTACTATAAAGTCAGGCGTTAGAGGCTAAACTTAGTGATATCATAAAATGGAAGCAGTTTAAGTATCGCATAAGCAGCAAGTCAGCAGTGATCACTACCTGCATATATAAGGGCACTTAAGCAGACGCCCTGATAGACATAGGGTGCGACTTATATACCCTTATCGACCACGACCTGGCCTGCAAGCTCTACCTGCTAGTAGTGGACTGCTCCGAGCGGGTACTAGGTAGCTTTAGCGACGCTATAGGCGCTACAAAAGCAACAGGTGTGGTTGTCTTTAACCTCGAGCTATGCGGTTATGATGAGAAGATCTTTATGTATACTATACGTAGCCTTAGCGACGATCTATTCCTAAGGAAGCCCTAGATAGAGAGGAACTATATCCTATATAATACTACTATATAACGGATACGATATAGGAGGGGTAGCGTAGACCTACGTCGAAAAGGCGAGGAAGAGCCAGGATGAGTACACTAGATCAGAGCTACCCGCCTCCTCCTGGGAGCCCCTTTCGTAACGCTTTATAAGAGGGCATGATAACATACCAAAGGAACTGCAGGATATGAAGTTCAAGCGATCAGCCTAGTAGATATATAGAAAGCTCTTATAAAGAAGACTGAGAAGGCAGACCTAAAGGCCCTCTTCCTACCAGCTATACTAGCTAAGTTCTAAGAGCTATTCTAACCTGACGAAGCTACTAACCTTCCGCCATATCGCCCCGGGGTCGACCACAGGATTCCTATCAAACAGGATGGTAGTGGTAATGAAGCCGTACTACCATGGGGTCCGCTCTATAGCATATCACGAGAAGAACTCCTCGTCCTCTGTAAAACCCTATGAGACCTACTCGATAAAGGCTTCATCCGCGCTAGCAGCTCAGAAGCATCAGCCCTAGTACTATTTATATATAAACTAAACGGAGGAATACGTTTCTATATCGACTACTACGCTCTTAACGAGCTTACTAAGCGCGACTAATACCCTCTTCCCTTGATTTAAGAGACGTTACAGACTATCAGCGCTGCTAAGTGGTTCACTAAGCTAGACGTAGTAGCAGCGTTCCATAAGATCCGGATCGCGCAGGGAGAGGAGTATAAGACAGCCTTCCGGACGAGATATAGGCTATTTAAATAGCTAGTTATCCCCTTTAGGCTCATAGGAGCCCCTGCTACATTCTAACGATATATCAATAGCGTACTTTAAGAGTATCTAGACGATTTTATAATAGCGTATATAGATAACGTCCTGATCTACTTAAACAGCTTATAACAAGACCACGAAGCAAAGGTCAAGCTAGTACTACATAAGCTTGCTGCGGCAGGGCTACGTTTAGACCCTCATAAGTGTGCATTCTCTGTGAAGACAGTTAAGTACCTAGGGTTTATCATTACAGCTGGAGTTAGTATCTCTTACGACCCTGAGAAACTGAAGGTGATTAAGGAATAGGCAGCTCTAAAGATAGTTAAAGGAGTCCGAAGCTTCCTTAGGTTTATAAACTACTACTGGATCTTCATCCTAGTATACTCAGAGATTGCTGGACCCCTGATAGCTCTTATAAAGAAGGGTGTCCTTTTCTACTAAAGTAAGGAATAAGAAGCAGTATTCCAAGAGCTTAAGAGGATCTTTGCTACTAAGCCTGTTCTATATCAACTGGACCCTGAGCGCATAACCTATGTTAAGGCTGATTGCTCAGGCTTTGCCCTTAGAGGCGTACTCTCATAGGAAGATAAGCATAGTAGACGTCACATAGTAGCCCACTACTTATAGCGGCTTAACGCTGCCTAGTTCAACTATCTGATATATGATAAGGAGATGCTAGCTATTATAAGCTATCTATAAGAATAGAGAGCAGAGCTATAGAGCGTCAGCTACTTTAGGATCCTATTAGACCATGAGAACCTAAAGTACTTTATGATGAAGCAGAAGCTTACAGAACAGCAAAGCTGATAGGTAGAGGAACTATCTCAGTACAACTTCGAGATATAGTACCGGCTAGGAAGCGAAGTAGTAGTGCTAGACGTACTCTCTAGACGTGAACAAGACGTACCTACGTCTCTAGAGGATGAGCGTAAATAAGGTCGAATCCTACAGCTCCTCCCAGAAGCAACCCTACCCTCAGCGCGTATACAACGTATAGAGGCAGCACCATCGATGCTTGTATTTACCGACGACGAAGAACTACAGCAACTCTGGGATCAGACCCAAGGATAAGATGAAGTCTACTAGTAGGCCTATGCTGCTATAAAATAATGAGAAAGAAGCTTGCCCCTGAGCCTTAAGCTAAAAGTTCAGATCGCTAAGTGCGAGATTAATAATAGTAACCGACTACTATTGTAAGGGGCTGGCCCCTAGGCTTGTTCAACGTAGAGGTGCCGTCGATTGACTATTCTAAGCTGAGGAGGAGAAGGACTTTACAAGAGTGGGCACCTAGCTACGGAGATACGTGGTCGGGCTAGGCGGTGTGCCACGGTAGAATAGTGGATCCGGCGGAGCCGGATCTCGGTAACTGCTCCGGCAAAGCCGGAGATCTCGGCCGGGCTCTAGCCCGTGACAACTATTCAGAGATTAGATTTAGGTACTAGGTAACGAAGATCTGGATAACGACGTAAACACGCTACGCACCCGTATCGTTCAAAGCACCCACGACTCAGTGCTTAGCGGCCACCCTGGTAGGGATAATACCCTTGCATTAGTTAGTAGACGTTTCTACTGGCCTGGTCAGTCGCACTATGTATAGCGCTTCTGCTGCAATTGCGATGGCTGTGGGCGAAGTCACATTTAGAGAGAACGTCGTAAGGGACTTCTGAAACCACTGCTAATACCATAGCGTATACGAAGCGACCTCGCTATAGATTTCATTACCGACCTTCCCCTTACGGATAAGGGCGAGAGATACCTTTGGGTAATTATCGACTAGCTAGGAAAAGGCGTAACCTTTGAGGCTATAGAAAGTATAGAAGCTGAAGCCTGCGTTGAACGATTCCTGAGCTACTACTTCCGCTTCTATAGTATCCTTACGTTAGTTATAAGCGATAGAAGGAGTAACTAGATAAGCTGCTTCTAGCGGTAGTTCTATAAGCTGTTAGGAATAGAACAGCAGCTTAGTACTATATACTACCTATAGACTGATAGAGGCCTAGAGAGAATAAATCAAGAGATCCAGGCCTACTTCCGTAACTACATCATATACTCACAGAAAGACTAGGCGTCTAACCTCCTAGCAGCTCAGCTAGCGCTATATAGCTACGATAATAGCGCTATTAGGATAAGCAGCTTCTTCCTAGAGCATAGATACTACCTAGAATCTATTATAATTAAGGAAGCAGGTTCAGAAGACCCTGAAGGTCCTCGTGAGGACCTAGCGCGCAAGCTAGTAACAAGGCTCCATGTGATAGATATGGCTTAGTTAACCCTTGCCTTAGCATAGCAACGCTACGAAGAGCAGGCTAATAAGAAGCGCTAGCTTATAGAGAGACTGGAAGTAGGTAATAAAGTCTGGCTTTATATAGGCTACTACAGGTCCCCTAGGCCATACAAGAAACTGGATTAGTTGCACCATAAGTATACTGTTATGAAGGTTATCTCACTATACGTGGTAGAGCTCAACATGCCAACAGCTATATACCCACGCTTCTACGTGGATACCCTGAAGTATACAGGTAATAACCCTTTACCTAGGCAAACGCTAGACGATAAGCAGCTGCCCCTAATTATAGATAATGAAAGCGAGGAGACCTGGAATATAGAGAGTATTAACGCTGCTGCCTAGAAGCGTTGAAGGCGTGGGAGACGCTGTGAAGTGCTGGTTAAGTGGGAAGGATACGTAGAGAGAACCTAGGAGCTTATTAAAACGCTCTAGGGGATAGCAGCGATAGAGGCTTATGAATAACGTTATAGCCCTGTAATAAAGCATAACAGAGACCTAGCTCTAGCGCCACGGACGCACCGCTAGAGGGGAGCAGTGAGGTAATGTCACGGGCTAGAGCCCGGCTGAGATCTCCAGCTTTGCTAGAGCAGCTACTGAGATCTGGCTCCGCCGGATCCACTATTCTGCTATAGCACACCGCCTAGCCCCGGTCTGTATCACTACTACTAGGCGCCTATCCCTGTAAAGTCCTTTCCTCCTTCTTCAGCTTAGAATGGTCAATCGACGGCACCTCTACGTTGAACAAGCCTAGGGGCCAGCCCCTTACATTTATAACGTTTTTAATAAAATAAAAGGATTTTAAGACTTAATATTATATAATATTATATTTATAAATAACTTTTATATTAATATTATTTTAAAATATTTACTATAAAAGATAAATATTTAGTATTTAGGTTTTAATAATACTTTTTATATTAGAGATTATAAAAATAGTATAAAAGTAAAAAAGCTTTTAAAAAAGTAGTATTATTTTTATAGATTACTAACTTTATTTCTCTTATTTTAGTTCTAAATATTTTTTATTGATATTTTAATTATAAATCTATTTACTTTTATAATAACTTATATAAAGTAATATTCTAAAAAATTAGTTTAAACTTATATTAATATTATAGAAATATAGTATTTTTATTTTAGTTATTTTAATTAAAAAGTACTTAAGAAATTTATTCTTAATACTTAAGAAGTAAAGATCTAAAATATAAAACGTTTTAAATATTAACATTATATAATAATATATATAAAATAAGTCATATTATAATATATTTTAGAATAAAGAATAATATAACTTTTCTATAGGATTTTATAAAATCTATTTAATTACTTAATAAGTTTTAATATAAATAAATATTTTCTTATTATTAAATATAAATATATAAGTTAACTTTTTATATTTCTATATATAGATAAGACTTAATATGTAGTTTTTATTATTATTTAAACTTTTAAATACTAAGTATAGAGATAATATAGTTTTATATTATATAAAATTAAATAAGATAGTAAGTATATTATAATTATAATCAATAAGCTATTAAAATTTGAGATCTAAGTATTAAAAATAAAGATTAAAGTTAAATAAGCTTTTTTTATATATTAAGAAGCTAAATAGGGGAGTAGAGTAAGTAAGTTAGAAACTAATTATAAAAGCTATTATAATACTTTAAGTAGCTAGCTTTCTATTTTTATTATAAATTAAAGTAGTATAAGCTATAATATTCCTATATAATATAAGCTTTTATTAATATGATAGCTAGCTTTTACTAATTTAAGTTAAAGAAGATTAATTAAAAGATTATATTAAGTACTACTAGTTTATTTATAAAGTAAACCTTTTAGTTAACTTTTATCTTTAACAGAGAGAGGTTTATATATATAGCTATAAAATATATCTTTTTAAGAAAGAATATAAAGTAAATAAGAATAGATATAACTTTGAAGTTATAATATAAAGATATATTAGATATTTAGTAAGATATATACTAAATTTCTATAACCTCTATAAAGTTTAGATATCTTTACTTTAAGAAGTTATTATTATATAAAATATAATATTTAATAAAAAGATATTTTATTCAAAGAATAATATAAAAATAGTAATTTAAAGTAAAAAAGTTTATTTAATTATTAACAAAATATAAGAATCAATATCTTTAGCTTCTCTTAAGTTATAGCTTTTAGAAGTATAAAATAAACTAAAATTATATTAATAATAGATAATAAAGTGTTATTATTATATTTTTCTTTATTAAGAGAACTTTAAGTAGTTAATAATAAGTAAAAAAGATAGATATTTATTTTTAAGTTAAATATTAATCTTATTAATATATATAAGATACTAAATATTATATTTCTATTAATTTTTATCTACTTAGATAAAGTAGTAAAAGAGACTTAAGATACTAATAGGAATATAACTTCTACTAAAGATGTAATCTTAGATAAAATTTATATTTAAATTAGTATTTCTCTTTTATAAAATCTAAATACAGAAAATAATAATATATAATTATTTTTATAAAATATTTCTCTTATTTAGCTAGTATAGCTATATTTAGAACTTAAAGAAAAAAGTACTACTAAAGAGGAGTTAGAATAAATATATAATTATACTAATTTAAGCTAATTTGAAAATATAAAGCTAAAGTGATCTTTTTGTTTTAAAATATATTTTATATTTTTCTAAATAGAGTGAAGTTAAAATATATTTCTATTATATTAAGTAGAAAAATCTATATTAACTAGCTTATTAAACTATTTAAAACTTAAAAGAATATTTAATAAATATTAGGGATATTTTAATCTTACTTTATTAAAGTATATAATATTAAAATAAACAAACTTAAAGATATAAGTATTTCAGAAGTTATAGATTAAATAAAAGCTAAGAATAAATTAATACCTCTTAAATAGATTCTTATATGTAAGGGGCTGGCCCCTAGGCTTGTTCAACGTAGAGGTGCCGTCGATTGACTATTCTAAGCTGAAGAGGAGAAGGACTTTACAGGAGTGGGCGCCTAGCTACGGAGACACGTGGTCGGGCTAGGCGGTGTGCCACGGTAGAATAGTGGATCCGGCGGAGCCGGATCTCGGTAACTGCTCCGGCAAAGCCGGAGATCTCGGCCGGGCTCTAGCCCGTGACATTATATATAAGCTAAATTAATATAGCTATTTTAATTACGATAAAGCTAAAATCTATATTTAAAATAACTTATAAGAAAAATACCTCTTAGAATAGATTTATACTATAATTTTCACTTTAAAAATATTTAGAGTTATAATAGCTTTTATAATCTAATTTAACTTTAAAAGTTATTGATTTAATATTATTAATATATTTTTAAATACTATATATAGACTAAATAACCTCTCTATCACTTATTATTTATTAAATAGCTCTAAAAAAGATAAAAAGGTTATTAAATTTTAATATACTTTATATAGTTTTTATAATATACTTTTACTTTAGTATAAAGAGTTCTTAAGTATTTTACTTTAATTTAAATTATATTTAATAAGTGAAGACTTATATTTTGTTTAGTTTCATAATAAAAAAGCTATTATATTCTTCTATATTAATAATATCTTTATTTTATATTATAAAGACTATATAAAAGAAGTAGAAAAAGTTATATAGAGAATTAAAGAGAAATGTAAGTTAAAGGACTAAAGACTAGCTGAATAGTATTTAGGAATTAAAATTATTTATAATTAAGTAATATAAAAGATCTACTTCTTATATAACTAATATATTAAATAAATTATAAAAAAGTTTAATTTTATTAATTTTAGAATACTAATTATATTACTTTCTTTTATATTACTTAAGAAATTTAATAGAGAAGTAACTCTCTAGTAAGTCTTCTTATATTAAGAGAAGATTAAATGAATTCTTTATACTTTAATTATAATTTAGCTAGATATTATATTTACCTACGTCTTGCTATTATAATTCTTAATAAATCTATTTTTAAAATATTATTAAGCTATAAACTAAGTAATTTAATATTTATATTATATTTAATATCTTATAATTTACTTTAGTATTTTAAGAGGTGAGGTAGCTTAAATATTATTAATTATAAGTAATATATTTTTAACTAATAATAAAGAGATATAAAGGTTATCTTAAGGTTTTATAATATCTCTCTTTAGAAGCTTAATCTAATAGAAAGCTATATATTAAAATATAGTAATTATATTAATAGTAGAAGTAGAGCTTCTAAACTTAAAATATACTATAAAGGAGATTATAGCTTTTAAATAGCTTTATAGAGATTTTAAATTTAACTTAAAAATTATATAGAAGATCTATTATAATAATTAGTAAATAATTTAATTTATGGTAAATAAAAAGAAATATATTTTAATTTATTTCTAGTATATAAATATTTAAAATAAATAGCTTTACTAGGAACATATTAAGTAATTATTTTAAATTTTCTATTTTTTAACTAATAAAATACTAGTAGATAGCTTTATAAAAACCTTTTCTTATATAAAGTTTAAATAGTTTAAAGTATTTCTAAACCTTTAAGATATATTATAAATAGTAGTATAAAGTAAAAGAGAAAAGTTAAGCAGTAAGTAAAGCTTATAAGTTAGATATTTTTAATTAAAAATAGCTTAATAGCTAGAAAATATATAGCTGTTTTAAAAGCTTAAAATATTTATACTTTATAAAGTATTTAGTAAAATAATATTATATTTTATTTATATCTTTAAACAGTAAATATATAGTTATCTATTAAAATATTATATATAGGCTTTATTTTCTAAAAAAGATATCTATTAATAAAGCTATTAATAGTAATATAAATATTAGCTATTTTAGAGATAGAAAGAGTTATTTTAGAAAATAGATTAATATATAAATTACTAGAGATAGATATATTCTCTATAGTAACTTTAATTAATAAAGTAATAGCTAGTATTAGAAGAAAAACTATAGATTTAGTAGCTATTTTACTATTATTTTTATTTTTAGCTTTAGCTTTAGTTTTAGTTTTTACTTTAATTTTATTATAAGCCTTAAAAGCTTTTGAAAATATAGTTCTTTTAGGAGTAAGAACTCAATACATAGTTAGCTAAATAAATAGAAATATAAGGATTATAATATAATATATATAGATTTATTTATATTATTATATAAAGCTTAAAGGAATTAAAGCTTTAATATAGAAATAAGTAGTAATATAAGTTTATATAGCTTTTTTTTCTTCTTATAAGAAGTATATTTATTTTCTTATTCTATACTAAATATATATATACTAAATAATATATTTATTTAAGCGTTTTATAAATAAAGTAAATAAAGTATATTATTTAGTAATAATAGTTGCTTTTGTTTCTAATTTTTAGCTTTTAGAGCTTTTATTTCTACTTAAGAGTTAATAAATAATATAATAGTTTAACTAGAAACTTAAATCTAAAATATATTCTATTTATACTTTTAGTATAGTTTATAAGTAAATAGAGAAATAGAAGTTATAAATTTTAAATTATATTTCTTTTTAGCTTTTTTACTTCTTATAAGCTTTTTGTTTTTATTAAGTTTATTAGTTTTAATTTCTATAAAATAACTTAAGTTAATAATTAGTTTATAAGAATAGTAAAGTGAAATAAAAACTTTATAATAGAGAAAACTTTAAAATATTAAAAATAGAGAATAAGATAATTTACTTTTAAGATTAAAGTTTTTAAGCTTTAAAGAAAATATTAGAAAAGTACTATTATTTTTCTCTTTTTCTCTTTTTCTCTTTTTTTCTCTTTTTATTTCTTATTAGTAAAAATAGTTTTTATTTTAGTTATTATAGCTATATACTTAGCTTTAGTCTTTTTAGTTATTTAAATAATATAATTAACATTAAAAGTAGAATTATAAATAAAAAAAAGTATTATAATTACTATATAAATATATATATATATATATATAGAAGTAAAATAAGTAATATATATATTTATAGTAATATAAATAGAGAAGAAAAATTGAAAAGTAGAAGTAATATAAAAGATATTATTATTACTACTACTTTACTACTTTAGTAATTACTTTAGTTTTTCTATTTAAACTAATGAAAAGCTCTTATTTCTACTAAATAAAGTAGTAATATTACTTATTATTTTAATATTTATAATTTTAACTATACTAAAAAGTATATAAAGAAAAAAACTTACTTTTTTAATAGATTAATAATAAAGTTATAAAGTTATCTTTTTTATTAGTCTTTTTTATTAATCATCTTTCTTATATTTATTTATAATATTTTATATATATATTTAGTAATATTAGTTATATAGAATTAAAGTTTTTAAGTTTTTTTAAGTTTAAAGAGGTACATTATAATACTTTTAAATATCTAAAATAGCTTTATATTTAGAGGAAAGTATAAAGTAACCTACTTCTAACCTATTCATCTAAGTTAATATTATTCTAGCGTATTAAGGTCTGTTCCTTAAAAGACCTTTTGCGTTAGACTCTAATTTAGAAGGAATTAAGCTGTTTTATTCATATAGATGCTATACGTATGTTATAGTTAGTTTATGACACTTAGAAGATGATTACGTCCGCGAGGTGTTTGACGCTGCCTATTTCCTCATAGTGAGTGCCATTTCACCCTACTGGAATCGGAAGTTTTAGCTGACGCAAGCTCAGGAGCTGGAAAGGGTGCAGACACTACTCAAGAAGTGCTGGGCAGATGCATCTCGCGCCAACATGCCTTTCCCCTTGGCGGCTTGGATAACCAACTTTGCCATGTACTCCATCAGCAGAGGGATGCCACCGAAGTTCGTCCATGTTTGCGTCAACATGAGTATCCACCCCGAGTCTACCTGCGACTTTTTCTCCGAGCTCTCCGACAAGGTCGATCCGAAAACTTTCCTCTCAGATGCACGTCGCTTTTACATGCTCGTCCAGGCGGTCAACGACTACGGCAAGACGCTTTGCGACGCACCGAAGCTCAACGTCAAGATAAAGTGCTGCATGAAGGACGATCCTAATTGCGAGTGCAAATTCCGAATCTCACACGACGATTTACCCAGCGACGGTTTTAAAGGGGAAGAGCTTTCCGAGTCCGAAACGGCGGCCATTCAATCCATTTTCAACATCGTTCGTACAGACATCGAGACACAACGGGCCATCAGCTTGTTGGAAGTCTTGGATGACCTCAAACCACGCAAGTGTACATGTTATACCAAAATCTGCGATGCATTCTTCGTCATGGCCAACTGGTTCCTCTAGCAAAATGAACTACTGGCCACATCGAGACTCGTCGCAGCCCTTAACGTGTACTTTCTGACTGTGGAGTCAGTCATGGCTTCGGATGCCATCATACCATGGTTTCATTACCGTTTGAAGTCACACAATCTGGCCATTGATATGCGAAGAAGTGTCAATCAAGTCTTGGAGACCGTCAACGTGATGGCCCCAAACTGCGAGATCGCCAGAATGTGGCAACGTTTGCTTCTGGGGCTTCGTGATGGGCTCACAGCCTATATCTTCGAGGAAAAGCTTGACACCTATCATACATCGCCGTGGACAGCTGGCAGCGAAATGTTGGAAATGCTAAATGTGGCTTTCGACTACGGTTTTCGGATCAACTCCAACTGGGCAGTTATTTCAGCTACCTTGCATCTGTACAACGCCATGCGCCGGTCCATCGCCGACACCCCGAGAATACCTGTGTTCGAAGAACTCTCTCAGGCGCTGCTCTCGAGCATCTTCGGGGGAAACTTGCCAGAACGAAACTTTTGTTCCATCTTCCGCCGCATCGTGTACCACAGCAAGGTTGAGAAGAGCGACGTCCCGCGTGGCAAAAGAAAGGCGTTCCGCCTAGAAGCTGGACTCTTACAGCTGCCGCATTGGATGGACATCCAATGTCATTCAGTTGACCGGCATGATTTCAACTACAACGACAGCGTGCCCTTCCAGGGAGGTGTTCTCGGCATTCCTTGCCCGCTAGCCTCCCGAGAGAAGGCATTCCACAAGATCACAGATGCTCGAGCGAAGCTTACACTCTCCGAGTATATGGAGAAAGCAAAAGAGATGGTTTCTCTTGACATCGACGGACCTCAGCCGATTGCCCGCATCAACCTGTTTGCTGTATTCACCCTGTGCAGCAAATTTCTCGGAAAGCTGGGTAGCCTCGGCAAATCGCACGTACCCAAGGACTTTTGGTCATCATTCGCCCGCGCCCAACTTAGAAATGATCTGGTTGTTGGCCGTTGTGATGCGGAGTTTTTGATGGAGGCCATCGACGAGTCTCCGGATACCAGACAAGGCCACCGTATCCTAGAACGGTTATGGCTGACCCGCAATGCCATCCAGGCCTTCAAAGAGATCGACCCGGAGACAACCTTGTCGCAATACATGTGGAATATCTGAGAAGGGCGACATTTTGGCGGCGAGCCAGGCTGTAATGAACAGCATTCAGATTTCTATTCCTCTAGACTTCTGCTTCTCTTTTTCAATGTCGCAACTTGCAGGTTCACGAGATTCTTGGCAGTCATTCAGAACTCAAGACCAGTTGGAGAAGGAAAATGGAAGAACGTGTTTGGAGTGCGGAATTGTATAAAGAGAATTGTACTGATTAGAGCATTCGCCCTTTCATTGGCTCATGTGTCCATAGAATTATTTACATGAAACTCCTCTCCTAAGCCAATCACTTCTTGAGGACACAGTTGTGGGGATTGCCGGTGCCATCAGCCTTGAGCTTGCCTCCAATACCGCAGAACTTCAGATCCTTGGTGTAGTACACCCGCATGGGTCCAGGGCCGTTGTTGGCACCCTTCTTCGACTTGTAGGCGTACGGCTTGCCGCTCTTGAGGACAGGCAGCTCCCAAACGTCGCTGCCGCAGCCGCTGGCAAACTTCATCACGTTGCCCTGGTTGCCGAACGGCTTGGGGTATCCGCTCGCACCGGTGCTGGTCTTTGCATCGCGGAAGAAGCCGATAGCCTTGTCCTGGCTGATTTCGCCGTAGAGCGCGCCGTCGTTGTTGGCGCCGGATTTGCAGATGTAGACCTATTGTTCAAGTGTCGTGTTAGTTTGCTGATGACTTCAGGCTGTGTGTGCTATGGAGCGGAATCTGATCATACCTGTCCGGCACGAGCTTCGAGGGAGAACTCTTCGTTCGGGTTGGGAACGGGGCTGGCAATAGCGACTGAGGCGGCAAGGAGGCCGAGGAAGTATGTGTAGGCAACCATTTTGAGAGATTGGTGTTCAAAGATGAAGTGTTTGTTAAGTTGCTTGATGATTTGTTTGTTGGAGAGTGTGAGTTGTTGAGTTTGATGATTCGGAAACTCTTGTGGTGTTGAGGGCTACATTATATATCATTCCAGACGCCATCTATTACAAGGCTTTACACGAACCATCCAAGCCTTAGGCAACCCCCCCGAGAACCATCGGAACACTGGGCAAAGAGCAAAGGGATTTCTGTCTCTAGACCCACGTGCAGCTACCGCCCAGAAACGGAGAAGACGAACTGAAGGATTGATCGGCTGTGGAGAGCTAGACTGCATGTCAGACGTTGTATGTAACCCAATTCATACATCAGGCTATGCCGTCGCCCGAGTGTGGCTTGCAATCGAGCGCATTCGGGATATATTCTCAGGGGCAGGCATTAGACGCAAAAGTCTAAAGCGAAATGCTGGGGTTGTGGTCGGCATTGAATAGCCGTGGGCGTGCGGTCTAGCTTCTCTTAGTCAAGTCTAAGTCCGGATGGCAGCAAAGGAGTGATCGTCTGTGGGGGAGCTGGACCGCATGTCAACTCCCATGACTAACCTAATCCGCAGGGAAGGCTATGCTGTAGCCTGATTCGTCGTGTTCTAGGTTGCTCCAAGACGGTACGATCACTTTATTCGGGACTTTCAGGCTTCCAGATGATGTTCGTCGAGTTGAACAAGGCTGACTTGAAAATGTACTGGCGAACAAAAAGACCATGCAGGTTGCACCGCTGAATATCGCTATTTGCAACTTGTGGGTAACAATTGCGGGCTACTAGGGTGTGTCAGTCAAAATATCACCTTTTAGGGAAGGATTCTCAGAGGAATGATGAGAAGACTCTCACGAAAGTTGTCTCATGACCGTTTGTCTTACTTTGAAAAGGGACGACAGGCAGAGCTGGGCAAACGCAAGCTCCGCTTGAGGGCGGCAATGCTTCTACGTATCTCGGTGTCTAGACATAAGCCACAGGGTCTCGAATCCTTCCTGATGGACGGAAGGAGAAAGTAACTGAAAAGTGATGTTAATTGGTTTTAGTGCGCTTGACAAATATTGACTACTGTCAGATCCTACGGCTAAAAGATCCGTGGGAAGACGGGTCTCACCGGGGGCGCGGGGCGCAGAACGCGGGCCGGAATGAAGCTAGTCTATTTTTAGGCGGGGCAGTTGCACGGCGGGTCCCGCGCCCGCCGCCCCTGCTTTAGGCAGCTGCTGCCCCAACTTACATCGCAACTTCGTCATACTCTAACTAGGCTACCTCTTACCCAAATCGTTTATTCACAAGTTCTATCGCCTGCTGATAACTTCCTCGACCGGTACTTCTTCACACTACTGTTCTCTTATTGCCTTGGTCACCCAACTTTGCACCACCTCCTCCTACCCACTTTAACCCATGATGCCAGGCGCTCAGCTTCAGATCCCCGGTGACGCGCCGGCTTTCGCTGGTCAAGTCGTTGAGATATTCAACTCTGCAATTGGATCCTCTTCCAAAAAGCTGTCGTCAGAGGATGCAGCCAAAGCAATCGACGAGTTGATTAATCAACAATACCAAAAAGACGGCACGGCGGGTTCCTTCCTCTGGTGGTTTTGGGATCTGGTCCACGACCTTGCACTGCAGATTCCCCACAATGGCCAGGAGCAAGAACAACTCACAGCGGTCATCAAAGCTCTAAACGACCTTCCCCCAAAGACATTAAGCTTGGGCCAAGAATGGGGCTCTGATGGTGCGGATTCTGTTCCTGTCTGGACGGGCTTGCCCATGTTTGGCAACACGTTCCGTGAAAAGCTTGATACTGGTAAGCCGCCTCAGCACGCATGTGGTTACGATGATGTCTGACATTCTTCGGAATTTAGTGAACCAGCAGACTTCCGAAGGACAGGACAAGCAAAAAGCCATCAATCTCCAGGCCTATGCTGCAAGAGTAGCAGGACTAGGTCTTGTACCCTTTGAGATGTACGCGGTCTGGGCTTTGGTCGATGCCTTGGAGGGTACGGTGAAGCCCATTCGAGGTGGACCGGACGAAGTCAACTCGGACCCTTCTGCTGTAACGGACATCTCCTTCAAAGTTCAGATCGCCGCGAACTGGATGAAATACGCTGGCCGCCGTCTGTACGGGCGGGATGAAGAGGTGCCTGGAGCCACAGCCGGTCCACTTTGGAAGCTGGACAAGAAGGAGGCGGTCAAACTCCGCCGCAAGCTTCGCGGAACTGATGGAATATGCCCGGAAAGATGGGCTCTATGGAAGGAGAGATTTGCGACTATCCGTGATGCGGAAGGGGTTGATGATGCCGCCCGCGAAAATGCACAGGCTGCGTTTGATGTGATGGAGCAGATTGAACAGGGTGGCAAGTGATACGTAAATAGGATTGGCATGGTGCCAGGTCTGTAAAAGACTTCAAGAGACTCTGTATTTTTACCGCTACTGGAGACGAAACCAAGGTTTCTCGCCAAAGCGTTTTCATCTGGTGACTGTCGGATTTCGAAGACTTGAAGGAACGAAAAGGTGCACGTACCCAACACATCGTAGTCGTGTCCAAACCCACCATCGAGGAGCCTCTTGGATTTGATCAGAAATGGGACCAGCACGCTATCAAAGGCCCAAAGGCATCAAAAGGGTTCGGATAAAGTCAATGAAATTCATGACAATGATGACTTACCACCTGGATAGTTTGGAATACACAGTTTCAGTGAGTCTCCCGTCGACACCTGGCATCAGATGTCTTGCCGTACATGTGCAGCTGGCCACTTTGAATTTCAGAGTGGGGTAATACCATCCTTGCGCCATCGCACGGGCTCGTTCACACTTCGAACTTCTTCAACACTCACCTCACATTCACCTGCTGCCCCAACTGTCATCGTTCGCACTCTTCAAGCGATTCGAGAGACACTCACGATGGAGACCTCAACATATATCTTTCTGGCAGTCGCCATTTTCATCATCGGACGCGTAAGTGACTCCACCCAGGCCACCAAATCGTCCGAACGTCCCTAGCGCCTGGCGTCGGCCACGGACTACTCTCTCATCAACTTTCCCCGAAGCCCTGCTAACATCCCATCAAGATGCTCTTCGCCGACCGCTCGCCCATCCCCGAGACATCCGGCAAGGTCTACAAGCTCACCAGTCAAGCCGAGCTGGGCGCGCTCCTCTCCTCGACCAAGCACGTCATCGTCGACTTCTACGCCGACTGGTGCCCGCCCTGCCGCGCCATCGCGCCCGTCTTCTCCGAGTGGGCCGACAAGCACGCCGCCGAGGGCCGCCTGGCCTTTGCGAAGGTCAACGTCGACCACGTCAACGCCATCGCCAAGACGTACAACGTCACCGCCATGCCCACCTTCGTCTTCTTCCGCGACGGCAAGCCCCAGGGCGTCGAGGTTCCCGGCCTGAAGCCCCGCCAGTCTGTGAGCTTCACCAGCGAGGGACTGGTAGAGAGGGTGAGGGGTGCAGACCGCGCCGCGCTGCAGGCTGTTGTCAACGCCTTGGCGGGACCGCAGGAGGCTGCCAAGAAGGAGTGATGGGGACGAGAGGGAGTTTGAGAAGGTGGTGTGCTTCGCGCTTGTAGCTGGCTTCGATATTTACCAGCTCATCTCAGATGCAAAGGATGGGAATATCGGGTGCGTCTTCCGTCGAGAAAAACGACGTTCCGTTTGAGCTATCGCCGTGGATGAGTTGTCTCTTGTGTTAAGGAACCACATGCCTTGTTCTGGAGGCGTAGTCCACGTATCAACACCGAGGAATGGCATCTGCTTTATTCTTAACTAGTGACGATTATCCCGCAGTAATTAAGCACAGGGGTTGTCTTGAAGTGGCATCCAAATGCCTTCATCCACTACTATCCAACGCGGAGCCTCGCTTTCTCCGAAGTCAGTATTGCCGTGAGAGACCTTGCGTAGATAGCGGATCGTGGCGCTCAGAAGACCGCATGAGCACGCCAGGGATTCTGCGCAACACTGATTTACCAAAAAGCCAGGATTCGTGTATCTGTGTGTCTATGGGCGCATCGCAATTTTAAAGAAATACTATCGTGAATGAACCAAGGACCACCACCATTGCTAACATCCGTATGCCCTCGTTTTTCCTGCCCGTAGTTATGTTCCACCATTTCTTGACGATGCATGCGTCTACAATCGGCCAACAATGTGCGCAAGCCACGCTGTCACACGGATCAACTGTTCATCATTCCAGGCATCGCTGGCCTTTCCCACGACATAGCTCAACTGTCCACTATTCCAGGCATCGATAGCCTTTTCCGCCACGATGCTGCTTGCATGCGGGATCGGCTGGAATACCTCATTTACCAGGGCGATCAAAACGACCAAACCAAGGATCTTAGCGATGGAAAGGTGCCGGATGTCGTGTAGTTTTTTCAAATCGTCCCACTTTGCTTCCATGCCAATCTTGACTTCGTCGCCGACGACGTGTTGGCTGATCTTGTGCCCAATCTGTTGTCCAGAGCCCACAGCGTCACTTCTTGCCTGGTCTAGGCCGTATAATTTCGGATGGTCAAATTGAAGCTGCTCGGCGCGTGATACAGGCACTTCGGCTGTCACGTGTTCGACTTCAAGCTTCTCGGTCCCTGATACGGACGACTCGGCTGCGACAGGGTTGTTGGTGGCGGGGCTTGTGAAGTCGGTATCATGATCGGGCCCGAGATAGGCCGTTGCGAGTGTTTCCTGCTGGTCCGCAGTTGGTAGATCCACCTTGTTCATGGTCGTGGTTTGGTCGGTTGCCGAAACATCGATTAGAGTGTTGGCCGTTAGAGCATCGCCTGGCATGTCGACGGTATCGGTATTTGTAGTCATGGAATGGGCCATGAGATGTTCTTCCGATAAGTTTGTGGTGGGGAATAGAATGTCGCTGCCGTTGGCATCTTGGAACATTGAGGTGGGATCGGGAATGCTGACGTTGGTATGCTCCGGAAGGTGAATGTGCAGTGGCACATGACTGTAAACGGGGAGAGTATGGACTGCAGAGGCAGCGGCAGACGCGGCATCGGTAATCTTCTCAGCGGACTTCGCTGCGAAGGCGTCTGCTACATTGTCGAAGCCAATTATACCCAAAGTCGCCGTCATGCAAGTGGCCTTGAGGGTGACGCCCAGGGCAACATCTACCAACGGGTGGTGACGTTTCTTCCCCTTGTACTCCTTCTCACATTTTCTAAACGACTCATCGTTCAATCGACGGGATTTCGTCTCCCTTCTGGCGCGATGGAGATTCATTGATGATATGGCCAACTGACAGAGATTCACGGCGATGGACACGCCGAACAGAGGGCAGCCAGGGGTGAGCACGGAAGATGCGGTAACACCGAAGACGGAACCAGATACTGCTCGTCTTGTGCTTCCCTGAAGTACTAGAAGCTTCTGATGTTCCAGTTTGTGAATGTTCTCTTTTTTGAGGTGATGATTCGGCTTGAGATTGAGGTTTTCGGCCAGCCACCCGGGTGATTTCCTGGATTTCTCCACAAACCACTTGGTTCCTCTTTTGAGTAGCTTTCGACGGCTGCGCCGACCGATGGGCCCTTTGTCGAAGACTTCGTCGCTCCGCATAGAGATATTGCCCATGATGAGTGGAAACGGGCACAAGGATGAGAGAGAATGTACGAAACTGTCTGACGTGGGTGAATGCTAAGCCGTCAAAAGTCTCAGGAGGGAGTAGTGGAGAAAGGAACTGAGTATGGGATCACGAACTCTCCGGAAAGAAAACATGAAATGTGTCGCATGTGTGGTGCAGAGAACTTGAAGCTCGGCGGCCTATGGGCTTTATATGATGCAACATTAATACGAGCGCAAATGTACCTGACGTGCTGATAGCAAAAACTTTCGACAGAGTATTCGCGTACCAGGAAAATAAGTGAGACAGATCGGCGTACAGCACAACCTCATTGTCGGCCTGTTCCACGAGTAACAGTAATTTGCCATGCAACCCCTGAATGATTTTTGGCATAGTACTTCAGCCCTGCTAGCCCTCGCTGCGAACTGATGCTACCTAATTAGCAAAGTAGGGTTTCCAGAGCAGAATCACTTCTTCAAAATCAGCCCGGGATAAGCCGGAAGATTGACCATCAATCAGCTCACTGACACGAAGAAAAAGAAAGCAAATTACAATCGGGTCACGTACCCGGGATGGCTGAGCCCAAGAAACGAAGTTGGCCAAGCCAAAGAAACAGTTCGACCACGTCGAATGACTCAGCCACCCAGTTTCCGCTAGAATATGGCACGGCACGGGAGAGCGTGAAAGCAAACCCGGTTGGATGTAAGCATAGCACAAAACATGCAAGGGGTTTCTTATGATAAATCATCCTCGCAGCCGAACCTACATGCAGGTACGATTTGATCATATCATCTTCATTTGTCTACGTGTACGGGCTGTGAAGCAGCACAGCCACGATAGCTCACCGAAAACCAAGACATCGCAGTTCCTGGCGGCGTTTCTGGTAAAGCTAGCCTCCGTGCCTGCATAGAGGCAATAGAGATTCGCGACGGCATCAGCAAGTAAACATCGTGACATCTTCCCTGCTTCGCCTTCCCGTAGCTTCATATCTAACACGGATGATCAAGCTTACAGCCCAAGCTCGGTCAGCCCCTCCTCCACCACCTTCCCCCAAGCCCTCTCATTCTCCCTACTCTCCCTCCAAAGCTCACAAATCGCCCTCCCATGGTTCACAACCAAATGCACCTTCTCCTGCACACCCGTATACTTCACCCCGTCAACAACATCCTCCCCAATCCCCCTCTCCCGACACACCTCCCGCGCCCACCCCCTCATCCTCTCCCTCTCCCTCTTCGCCTCCTCCCCCTCCCCTCCCCACGGATACAGAAACGCATTCGGCGGGTCCCACCTCGGCCCCGGCACAACCCCGCCAAACTCCCAATCCAACACCCCCGTCACCGTGCCATCCGCCTCGTCCACCATCACGTTCGCCAGATGCAAATCCCGGTGCGCAAGCACGTACACCGTATCCCCCACCTCCCGCTCATGCTCCTCCTCCCGCACCCACGCCCGCAAGCCCTCAAGCCGGGGCACCAACCCCCTTGCCCACTGCAGCTCCGCATGCCGGGAGATGACATGCACATACCGCCCCAGCGCCGCGTCAACATGCGCCCCCCACGACCGAAACGGGCCATCCACGGGATTCAGACTCTCCACCGTCTCCCCCGAACCGGCCCAGAACCGCTCCACCATCGGCGCCATCCAGAACCACTCATCCACCACCGGGCCCGGCACAATCTCCCCCGCGTCATCAACCCTCAACCCGCCAACATGCTTCCACCGCGACGTCTCCCGCAGCTCCGCGAGGTATCCCACCACCTGCTCGACAACCCTCCTCTTCACCCCGTCGCCCATCCCCCAAAACACCTTATCAGCACTGCGCCCACGCACCCTCTCCAGCAAACTAAACTCGCACCCCAGCACGTTCTCGCACCCGCTGTCCCACCGCACGACCGCCGGCACAGGCACGCGCGTGTTCTCCCTCACCCACCGCATCATCGCAATCTCGTTCTCCGTCTTAATGCGGGGCAGGTGGTCCCCGGACACGCGCAGCACAAGCGTCACGGTGCCGTCGTCGTTCGGTCTGGCGGGCGCCAGCGCGGGCGCCGCCGGGGCGGGGAAGTGGAGCAGGTATATCCGGTGGAAGGCGGCCGTGACGGTGAGCGGCGCGGTGGATGTCGGGGCGGGCAGGCCGAGGGACGCGGCGAGGGCGAGGATGGTCGCGGGGGAGTGCGGGGGCGGGAGGTGCGACGCCGGGTCGTCCATGTTGGTTGTCAGCAAGCCCGAGTTTGGGTGAGTGTTGTTGGGGTGAATGTAATGGTTGTAAGAGGTGCCTGTCAGACGAGTTTCCAGGAAATGCCCCGTGAGATACCTATTATATACGTCCGTCTTACCTCCCAGATTGTTATCTACAACTCGCACCTGCCAGTAAGATACTAGTCGCAACCATCCGGCACACCGGGCCCGAGAAAAGGAACGGGTCCGATCGGCGCCGTCCCGATGAATCATCCTGCATACATCCAGCCCACACCACCACCCGGAGTCATCCAGTCTTCTTGCCGTGTTCCTGGCACAAACACAGTCAGCCGTTCCTACGGTTGCGGTGCGTCACACACACACACACACAAACATACCAATAAACTCAAACCACCTAATCTAACGAACACCACCCTTTCACCCTTTCCCTCTTCACCAACCCTAACCCCTGACTACCAGTCTACGCTAAAGCGCACGAGTCGTCGGCCAGGTTTCAAACCATCCGACTGACAACCACCCCAACCTAATCCCCCCAAAACAACGAGAACCCTTGCTGCCAGACAACGACGGAAAAGACGGAAAAAACAATCCGACAAAAGTTCCCAGCCTTCTTCGTTCTCGTTATCAATCAGATCAAATTCATGCAAGCCCCCAAAAGGACAACGAAGATAACCCCGGCCGGCCCTGACAAAAGTCTGCGTTCCCAAATTGCCTGCCGTCACATCTAATCAGCGCAGGGCTGCACCACCAACCACCCTTAACGCAGCCGCTTAATTTATCTCTAATCAACCTCCCACATCCTCATACCGACAAGGCCAAAGAACACAAACGCAGCATCTCTTGGCTTAAATCGACACCTCCACATCAGCCATCCTCCACGTCACGAATTTAATCGATCTAAACTCGGCTGACGGAAAAAAACCACTAATACTTTCAGGCCGTCCCGCCGCAACGGCCAGTCCTGCGCCGCCACCACGACTCGCACCCAAACTCATCCGTAAACAAGCCCACCCCTGTAACGAGCCGCCCAAAGAGCCGCGCAACCGGCCGTGCCATGACCACTGAACCCGTGTCTACCAAGACTTTTCAGATGTGCTGAATTTTCCCACATGGAAACAGCGAAGAGAGGTGATGCGCGCGTGGCGCTTCTATTTACGCTGTCTTGGTATCTTGGCCAAACGCGAAAGATGAAGGAGATATATCATGAATATCTCCCCGTCGGGTGGATGCGGTTTAGAACACGATCCAAGGGCACGTCGCTTGCTGAAAGGGATGACTCGTAGCAGCTGACTCTTCACATCAGAATTATGTATGCTCTTCATATCTTTTATCCATTAGGTATCTTGACTCGAATGCAATGCATTGGGACTCTGGAGCCCCGTGGTATCTCCCCCAACAAGTCATTGTGTCTAATCTGCTGCCAAGCGCAATTCTTTTGCCAAGCCATTCATCCCATCTTGTACATCAAGAATAGACGTCTGTCATCTATGCCAGACGGCAACCACAAAGGAAATCACTGGATATCTACACACATGTTTCTTTTCTTGCAGACAAATGAGATGCCCGGGTGCAACTGTCCTTCAATTAGTCATGTCTGTAGACATTTGCGCAGCTGGCTCGCGTAAAAAAACACTGTAGTCTTGTCTCAGCTGCGCGTGTTGCGCCCGGGGCTTTTCTTTCCGACGGAGGATCCTCCTTTCACCCATCGACTCGCATGACGCCGGGATACAGTCGAACTCAAAACAGGCATTCCGCAACCTTGTGTTCCCAGTTCATCCCGCGCTGAGTGATTCCAGTGTCCTGTCATGATATCGTTTCGTCGCAATCGTCACCGTTCGCGGTAGTTGTTTATGCGTGGGTGGCAGGGGCAGCGGCCTCGGCAGCGGGAGCGGCAGGGGCGGCAGCAACAGGAGCAGCAGCAGCGGGAGCGGCGTTGACACTGGCAACAGTCTTCTGGGCGACCTGCAGGATGTTGTCCTGGCCGAGGGTGTTCTGCGGGAAGCGCGAGTTGAAGCCAATGACATCACGGACGGCGTTGAAGGTCTGGGGCTGGACCATGAGGCGCTGGGTAGAGACGAGCCACTGGACACCCTCGGAGCAGGGAGGAGTGGTGAGAGAACCCATGTAGCTGCAGTAACGTTAGCGATAGTCTTGGTGTCAGGAATAATGTTCTCGTACCTCTGGAACTGGCCAGCGCTGAGAAGGGTCACAACCTCCTGCATGTCGAGGGCGCCAGTCTTGGTGACCGTGCCGGGCTCCTTGATGGCATCCAGAGAAGAGAAGACGGTGGCGAGAAGGTTGGAAGAGGCAGCCTCGGCCTTGACGGGGTTCAGGGACATGCTGGGGATAGTCTTAGCACCCTCGGCACCCTTGGCGGCATCGAGAGAGGCGCGGCGGGACATCTTGCTGCGGCGCTCGGCAGCGGCCGTCTTGTTCTTAGCGGCCTCGGCGGCGGGGGCCTCGGCAACGGGGGCAGCAACGGGGGCAGCAGCAGCAGCGCCCTGCTCAACGTCGATGTAGGTGCCAATGACGGCGATTTCCTGGTTGGCTCCCTCGAAAACCATGTGCATCTCCATGGCCATGCTCCTTCCGGCATCGAGATGCTCGCTAGGCAGGTGGAAGTGGAACTGCTGGAGGGTGAAGTTGGAGCCGCCAACTTGCATCGAGCCTCCCTTGGCGATGACTTCGACGGTGGTTCCCAGGTTCTCAAACTCGGTCTCCTCCATGTTGGGGATCTGCAGGTTGATGGAGCTGCCGGGGAGGGTGTTGAAGGCACCGGCAACCATGTCGATGGGGGACTGAGTCTTTCCGGTGGCGCAGAGGGCATTGGCGGTAGCGTCAAGGGCAACCCAGTTCAGGGGGCCCTTTGAAGACCTGTTAGTCGAGACAAGGCGACCTCAGGGGCGAGTGTACTCACATTGGTTCCGGAGTAAGCGAAGGTGTTGACCTTGACCTTTCCACCCTCGGCGCGGGGATCCAGATGAGTGCCGTAAGCGCAAGAAGCCAGGACTTGGGAGACGGAAGCGGCAAAGACGCCGGCGGTGAAGAGACGAGAAGCCATTGTAAGGACGGTAGGGTACGGACCAGCTCGTGAAGGCCTACAAAGGATTGAGAGAGGAGAAGAGTAGTAAGAAGAAAAAAAAAGTAAATTATTGGTTAAACAGTGTAAAGGCCAGCCCTCTAGGCGGAAGAAACGAAACGAACGGGGAAGAGAAGTGAAGTTGGTAAAGGTTGGTGAGGTAAGAAACGAGATGAACCAGGAAAGAAAAGTACGTCTGTGTCAAGTTGGCATGATGTCTATATAGTTTAGAGCTGGAGTCGTCAGTTGAAGGATGGTTATCGAGATGATCGCCCTCAAAAGTCCAGAAATAGCATCAAAGACAGCGACCCATGGGTAGATGCCCGGAGCGGACGAGGCAGGAGGGACGGAATGATGGTGAGGGACTTGGCAAGCGCTTCATCCAGGGTGCAGAGAGGAGGCGGGAGGCGAAGAGAAGGCAACGAGCAGCCATGGGCGAGTGAGGAACGAGGATAAGGGTGCCTTGCGTTTGGGGATGAGCGCCTCCGTTTCCCATGGTATCGTAGGTGTGTTTCTGGCGGTGCTGACGGGGGCGGTTCAAGCTTCTCCATCCAATGCGACAGCATGCCATCTGGACTAAGGTATGGGACCGCAGGCATGGCCATGGCCTGTGTGTTGTCGCCCGGCAGTGGGCGATGGCTGTCTCGACGGAGGAGAGGGGCCGTTTGGAGCGGCGGGCGGAATGACCAGGACCCCGGTCTGGTTGACAGGATGGGAGTGCGTCGCCAGGATGAAACTGCCAGGCTCCGGAGGGTTGGAAAGGCTGTGGGGAATATGACCACTTTATCGGTTGAAGGCTTGGCCCAGCAAAAGGTCGAGCAGAAAATCCATGGGGATGCGTAGCACGAGTCTCAATGAGGGAGCGCGGCGTGACGGCGAGCGACAGTCTTGGTTCGGACGGAGGTGAAGCCCCGTCCCCATGTTCATGTTCTTTGCGCTGGGTGGTGATCTTCCTCTTGAGACGAAGGCGATCAACCGACGGTCAACACCATGGGGAACGATCCTTAAAGGCCATGATGGTGATTTCCCGGAGGCGGCAGGCGAGGACTAAAAATAAGCATTTGAAATGATCTGCTTCAAGGCATACGGCGGTTGAAGAGCAGTTCGGAGAAA
This sequence comes from Colletotrichum kahawae, assembly GCA_032988895.1. Lineage (NCBI taxonomy): Eukaryota > Fungi > Ascomycota > Sordariomycetes > Glomerellales > Glomerellaceae > Colletotrichum > Colletotrichum kahawae. The sequence goes on along the minus strand of VYYT01000015.1, from coordinate 41,003 downwards.
CAAGCGGGCGGGAGGAATTTTCCAAGAGAAGGACAAGAAATGAGGCTCTATCCAAGAGAAGTCCAAGAGATGCACCCAAGACCAGAAGGTGGGGAGGGGGAGGCCACTGGACCTTCCCTCTTTCCATTCCTTCCACGGGCGCAGTTGCAAGCAGGTACGTACACATCTTTGCACGTGTGTTCCATGCTTCATGCCTTCCTGGGTGAGCAGGTTAAGGTGAGGTAGGTACCTAGGTAGGAAGAAGTCTTGGACTGGAAGGCGGCAAGTGCGATGCCTGCCGCAGCTTACCTTACCTTAACCTTCTCTTTTGGTGGAGCAGATGCCAGGAGGAGGCACTGGAAGGAGAGGGAAAGAAGGCTTGGCAGTTCCCGTCTCACGCGTGGCAGTGGTAGTCGTGTCCTGCGTTGTCGCGGTCAAGGACCAGCTCGCAGCTAAAAACCTTAATGGACCGTTGGTAGCGCCCTAAACCTTAAGGCCTTTTAGGGCCTGCCAGCATCCATTGGAAGCAGCAGCAGCACAGGCCTCAGGTGCGCATGCCTCCTCGGACTCTTGCCTGCTCTGTTCGGACGACACAGGGGGAAGGGGGCGGTCCACTTTTCGTACCTTCCAGCCGTCGCACCTGCGCACTGAGACGACGCTCTGGACGGGAAGCAGCCAGTTCCAGGCCGCAGCAGGAGGCACCCGCACCGCAGCTTCTTCTTTCAAGTGTCGCAGAGTCGACGCCTCCGGCAGCAGGAACGACTGAATGAGGCCTGACGAAGACATTTCGTGATGAAGCTAGCACAGAACAAGCCATTGGATCCCGTGGGGTTGGGTGCAAGAAGGGATGACAGGAAGAAGGGGCAAGAAAAAACCGCCTGATTTTTGCAGAGCCAAGAGCTTGAATGGCCGCCAAGTCAAACCAGGGCGCTGGTGATGGCAGGGGTCACAGAGGTAAAGGTCCAGCCCTGTTGGTGACTGCTGGGCAATAAGCTGCCTGACTAAGCCAGCTAGTGTAGTGTATGAGTGGCTCCCCGGGCAGGTGTCAGGTCGTGATGTGGGAGGGGCCGCCGCTGGCCGTCTGCGTGGCAGCGTACCATCCAGGCGGTACGCCGCTGAAAGCCTCTTCCCTGTCCGCCGCAAATTCCTCGCTTATTTCTCCTTCAGCGCCTCGACCTGCTGATGGCCGCGCTGCTCGTCCACTAACACGCGGCCAGTTGACCAACGGCCGCGCCTCGCCAAGTCTTGCAGCTCCTGATTTCTTCTGGGCGCGTCTCACCCTTCCATGGGCCTGCGACAAACTATCCATCTCCACCTCCAGACCATCACCAACTTCACGTTGCATTCGCCTTGCCCTCCGCCTCTGCCTGCGACCACTTCCACCAGTCAGCGTGCTCCATCAAGCCTCAATGCGCCTCAACTGCAAGCCGTACCATCCCTTCGCACCTTTTCCGCCCTCCGTCTCGACCTCCCGTCGGTACAGCCTGCCTGTCTTCGAAGCCTCTTGGCGCGCATCCAAACGTCAGACGCCCCTCACCGCGCCAAGTCCCAGCGCCTACCAGCATCGCGTCTGATGTTTGACGACGACATGGGGCCTATTGAAGCCATCCCCATTCTTCTGCGCCCGCCGCCATTCAGCACCACGAAACCGCTGCGAAAGACCCAGTTCCCAGACTCCACGCGACGAACGAAGGGCAAGCTGTCGTTCAGCGGGGAGGCCTGATGTGTTCTGTTTGCCTCGACCATCGCATGGCCCGTACTCGGCTCCCGGCGCGTCATTCGGCCACCGCCCAGAGTTACACTAATGTTCGCTTTCGTTATCCGTATCCCATCCATGCTACGACGGTCGCCGGCTTGCCAAGTCGCCCAGATCTGTCGTCCCAGACGCTCACGAGGGCAGCCAATTTGCATGCGACGTCGGTCATCATACCTACCGACGCTACCGTCATCTTCTTGCCTGACGACCTTGGCGAATACCGAATGCCGTCTTGGGAGCCAAGCAGTCGTCATCTCCCCATGGCTTCAGGTTTCTGACCTGGTTTTGCGACGCATAAACCGCGCACATGAGGACAAGCCAGTGTTAGCCAAGCCAACGACTTCTCATCTCCATACTCGTTGCCGTCGTGTCGGAATGTCCTTCGGTTCTCTCAACTTCCGCAGGATCAGCGTCTCTTCGGTGACGACCAAGACTGCAAATAATCTCCCGAGTTGTCTCACATCAGGGAAACAGGCGTCCCTCCTTTCATCATGGCCCTCTGTGTGTTGGCTTGATCGCAACCGGCGTGTCTACAACAGCGAAAGCCCAAACGGAAAAGGGGCACACTGGCCTAGGCATTTGCTTTTCCGACAGAGTCTTTGACTTGTCTTGCAACCCACGCCGCCGCCGAAATCTCTGGTTTCAAGAAGTGGAAATTCTTCGGGTCATGAGAGAGGCTCTTCTGTTGGGGACGCTCTCATGTGCGGGCTCAGGTGGACGAGTCCTCCTCTGTCAAACCACTCGAAACCATCCTGCCTCTGTTCAGCACCACTGCACCTGCGACAGTGTTTGGAAGTCTCACTACTTACAGTCATCGAGGCTTCGAATGACGAACCGCCATCGCCATCCGTCCAACCCTTGTCAAACATGAAAGGACCTTCTCCGCAAATGCTAGGTGGTTATTTCCCCTTGCGATGACACGGCAGCATTCTGTCCAGGGCAAAATATTGGCGATTGGCCGTTGTTGCGTCGCATCTCTCGGCGTCTTGTTCCACCAAGCTCAGCACATCTTGGCGCTTGGCTGGCCTCTCTCATCTTGGCGCCTCGCAGCCCTCGTTCCGCTGACTCCATCCCGCTCGCCAATGCAAGCCTGGTCTTGTCCGCCGAGGAAAATAAGCAAACCAAGCTTCTTGCCAAAAGACACCAAGTGAGCCACCACAACCAACATGAAAATCTCATGTAAACTCTCCGATGAAGAACGCTCGCGATCGTGGGGATGTCGGCTGTTATCTAAGATTTTCCACAATCACTCTTAGCCGCGATTTCCCCATACCGCATTCTGCCGGCAAACAAATTTCGCTTTCAAGAAGCGAACATGTCATTTCCATGATCGACGACTCGAAACAATCCCCCTCGCAGGCTGCGCGTACCGCCAGCCGCGAAACAGTGACTCCCCCGTGAATGGAGAACATTATTGGCCAGGGGGTCACCGCGCGCGGTGAGGGCCAATGTAACTCGACCCCCTGATGAATGCTTTCCAATCCCCGCTTACTCACCCACTGCCCCGGAGACTGCCCGGATGCTCGCATTCTTTCCGAGCCAGTCTGAGTTAGACCGGGCTCGGTAGGATCCGGCGCCGTTCGTTGCCCGACCGCAGACGGGTTGGAGTGGATCCTTCGCATACCGCATTGGGAATGCGAAGCACCCACACCGAGGCGGAGTTTCGGTGCGGGCAAGACTGTAATGCAGGTCGTGCCGCTCCGCCGCAGCAGCGTTAGCAGTATTTGACTAAAAAGCCAGCTTAGCCAATTCTTCCTTCCGATCGTGCGGAGTAAGGAATGTCGTTCCATGGTATTACACAACTAGTGCAATGTGGCTTGTCCGCTGACCATCTAACCCAATATGGAATGCGAAGCTATGCGAGGATTTGTATCTGATTTCTGATATAAAACAACTTCTCTGTCAACTCGCAAACGATCAAGTTCATGTCTAATTTGTATCTTCCAAACCTATAACCCAGAAATCAATTCACCGCAAAAGGCTCCATCTCCATCATTCCCAACTCCGCAGTAATGGTCTCTCTCGCCGAGGTCCGCACCTCCAATTCCGCCCTGACCTCCTCCACCGTCCCCAAGACAGCCCTCTTCGTAGGCGCCACGTCAGGCATCGGGAAATACACCCTCGCCGAGCTCGTCTCACTCAAACTACCCGTAAAATGCTACATCGTCGGGCGCAAGGCCAGCGAGCCCGCCCTGCACCCTCTCCTCGAAGCCCTGCGCCGCACGAACCCGCAGGCGGAGCTCATCTGGGTCGAGGCGGAGGTCTCGTTGCTCTCCGAGGTGAAGCGCGTGTGTGAGCTCGTCAAGGAGAATGAGACCCGGCTGGACTTGCTGTGTTTGACGGCGGGGTATGCGCCTTTTGGAGGACGGAACGGTGGATATCTTTACGCGAGAGTGTCGTGGTGACTGTTGCTAACGGGGAAACACAGATACACCTGAAGGGATCGAGGTCACGCATGCGCTGCAGTACTACGGCCGCATGCTCTTCACCCTCGCCCTCCTCCCGCTCCTGCGCGCCGCGCCGTCGCCGCGCGTGCTCACCGTGCTGGGCGGGAGTTTCCTCTCCACGAATCTCCTCGTCGACGACCTGGACCTGCGGAAGGCGGGGAACTTTGGCGGGGTGAGATCGCAGACGCACATGAGCATCATGAACACGCTCTTCCTGGACCGGTTGGCGTCAGACCCGGAGAATTTCGGGGTTACGTTTGTGCATAATTGGCCTGGGGCGGTGGACACGGGGAATATGGGGCGGTATCATACGCCGAGCTGGCTGTCGCCGGCGCCGGTGACGGTGCTTTTGAAGCCGGTGTTTTGGATACTGGGCACGGGGGGGAGGGAGGCGGGGGAGAGGCATGTTTATAATGCGACGAGTGGACGGTTTGGAGGGATGGGACCGAGGGATGGGGGAAAGGTTGAGAAGGGGACGGGAGGGGAGGAGGGGAGGGGGCTGTTTTTGGTGGGGAGGGGGTGTGAGGTTGTTGATCGGGGAAGTGTGTTGGAGGAGTTGAGGGGGGCGCAGGGGGTGGTTTGGGGGAGGACGATGGAGGCTTTGGGGCCGTATTTGTGAGAAAGTAGGAGGCTGTTCTGGTAGAAGATTATTGTCATTGACGAGCGACGATAGTTCGTCATATGATTAAATGTTGGGTTCTCTGGTTCAAAGTTATTTCAGGCGATTTAGTAGTTGTAGTGCATCCCTCCCGTAGAAATACTACGACAAAAATCACCCACAATGTGGCCAAATTTCGTTAGCTTGAGGGCGGTCAGTGTCTCTGCTGTGTTTGCTTTTTGGTCAGTCCGATAGGTAGGCAGGGCAGCTTAGAGTGAGACAAGCTCAGCTTGCCCGTCATCGCCAAGCCGCCTAGCAATACAGCGCGGAATGCAGGCTGCCTCGCCCTGCTGAGGAACTCTGATGGGAATTATAAGTAACAGGCCTGCATCATCTGAGGTATTCTGCACGGAACGTTCATGAATTCACTACCTATCTTACCACCACCCAGAGATCTTTAATGTTATTTCGTGATGGATACGATCACAGCTGGCGTACTACTGTCTCGGGATGATTCAGAAGAACGAGACTGTCGCAAAAGCTGTTTTGACCCCCCCGGACGGCTCCAAGCGAATCCTGACATTGGTGGGCTTGGGGTAAGCATTCTTTCAACGTGGGCCTCTAAGGTGCATATTCGCCAGCTTGTCCAATATCTGACTCCAAATTGCGATAGGTTTTGATCTCGTTCATGGCCACAGCTTGGCTTGTTGCATTCCTGGTTTTGTTCCGCTACTGCCTTACATTTGACCCAAACTCGGATCCGTTCAACCCCAGTGGCCAGGGAAATGGCTGGAGACCCAACACCATTGATGTGAAGTTCACTGGCATGCTGAAGGGTCTTCGAAGACGATTGAAGAACCACTCTGGTTGGACCTCAACTGTGAACCACGTCCGACTCCCTCTTTGGACACTAAAAGATGAGTGATGACCGTACTAAATGTTTCACCAGATTCTTTTGAACATGTGCGACGCACAAATTATCACCGGGCTGGGAATCATGCTGAGCAGCTTCATTAATCTCAACTGTTACATATCGGCATACCATTGGCACATCAGTAATTACCTAGCCTGGTTTTCAAACCTCACACATGGGGCGTGTTTGTCCAGCCTCCGAGGCTATCTCTACGAGAGACAAACGCAGCGAAATTTTCGAATGTTCTTCATGGCCGTGTTGTTTGTTTGTCTGATCACGGCTATAGTCCCTACGGCTTATTTTAACTGGGAAGCACCTGGTGGCTACGCGCCCACAGCGAGCGTTCCGGCATCCAACACTCGTTGTTTCTTCTCGCGGAAGACGGCGCAAGCAGTCTGGGACAGCCGAGTTTGCCCGACACCAGGGGATGAGACCCACGAGCTCCCGGATGGTTACCATTGTGTGAAACAGCATCTTCCGCTCTCAACGACCACCGCATACGAGGGCTCAATATTTTCGGTTACTCTCCTCTCCACCGGATTTGTTCTTCGGTTCTTCAAGATGTCTCGCACTTTGTCTGAAACGGCGAACAATGGCGTTTGCAAAACAACCAGTCAATGGACAATGATATGCCTCACCACCATGGTAAGGGGCTACCAAGCCCTTTGGACTAAGCCTTGGGGAAGATGGATGCTGAAGATCTTCCGTCCTTTGGACGTCATGATTGCTATATATTTAGTAGCAAGGTTATATACGGAAATCATTATGTCAGAACTGGCATATGCAAGTGAAACTGCCAGCCTGAGTCAGAATTCCCGGATATTAACCATCAAACCACGATATGAGCAGCTTTTCTGGCTCCTCTTGGCCTCCATATGGGGTTCTATTCGTCTATACCTGGCGCGAAGGTCGGCTACAGTAGAAGGGTCAGAGAACGAGTGGCAGTTCGGCCAGATACTTCCAGTCTTTCTTCTCCTGGGTCCGTTATTAGCGGTCATAATACCCGTGATAGAAATGAGAACAGGTGGAGCCCGATCGAAGCTCTGCGGTGAAGATCCAAAGGGAATAGAACAGGTGCTGGAGTTGATCAAAGAGCGCCGGAATGGTAGGCAATACACTCGCGAGACGAGAGAGCATCGAAAAGCTGACACCGACAGAATCCCTACGCACGAGACTTGAACACCACCAAGGGTACAACATTGCTCTCGATCGGGTTGCCGACATTCTCAGAGACATCAATCGAAATACCGATAACATAACGTCACACGATAGGCCGGAATGCCAGCAGAGGATTTGCGAGGAACTTCCACTTCACCAAAGCCAACAGAGTTCACAGAACCACCAACCAACACCTCTCGCGGTACCAGACCAGTCATTCCAGTTGCAAGTCGACGTTGAAGATAGAATTCTCCAACGGCTGAACCAGAACATCATAATGGAGGCATTGAGCTTTGACATGAGAGTTTCCCTGGACTTATATTTTACAACGTCGCGTTGGATAGTGCTACTGATATGGTTGCAGTGCTTCCAGCTGTTATCCGTGGTGACTGCGTTGATGATAACATTGCTGAACCCAAATGGATACACGCCGACATCGTATAAAATGGTAAACATGTCAATCATAGCCTTCGGTTTTCAACCTCTCAGCTGCTTTGGTGGGATAATCATCGGCCTTTATATCGATGATCGAAGTTTCTCAATGACTTTGCTTTCTCTTCTATCTCTCATACCGTTGGCTCTGCTCATGTATAATGGGATCATGGCGCCCTTGGTACCGAGAAATATTCTGGCACTCAATGCGGCGGCTTCTCTGATATCCCTTATCGTTATCCTGTTCGTTTGGGGCAGCGTTGTCCGCATTTGGCGCTGGCTACTGAGAATGCTCCGTCACTAAGCGAATTTCTATGTTCTTGAAATGTTCCCATGCTGCGATGATGATTAGAGACGTACGCAATCAAGAACCAGCAAGATCCTCGTACCACGCTTTTCTTGTGAGAGCCCGATGACTCTGTGGTGTGTATATGTGTGACTGGTGATTGTATGTTGGGTGAGCTTGATGTTACCCCAGCATTGCGTTATAGCATCGAAGGAATATGTCTGCGTAAACCTCTAGAACAGAATGTGTTTAGTTGTTCAACTAGATGAACACCATACAAAGTCTTCTCACATCCTCCAATGAGTAGTAGCAGCCACTATATACTAGTACTGTTAGGGAGACATCCATCAATCCTATGGTGAGATTGCACTCCGGTGGCAACTGACAGAATGCGCAATGACCAGTCACACAAGATAGGTACATCCGTCTATTAAAGCTGTACGGCTTAGCCCAAGGTGTCAAGTCAGACAGACCCCTGATGAGGAGCATCATGATTTGGCTGGAAGCGTCTCCGAACACTAAATACCAAACCAAGAAGTATATGGTCAGCACATAACTAGGTTGCTTTCTTCTGATTGGCTTGAATTACGATCTTCCTTATCAAGCCGCTGTTCCATATAAGCAGAGTTGCGCCATCAAGTAAGTTTGGGTGTGGTGCCAGCTGACCTACCGTAGTTTTGGCTACACGCGATGCACAGCAAACCGGCAAGGCTACGGCTGACAACCTCCAAGATGAGGATGACGTCAACTGGTTCTTCGCTTGCATGCCGTGCTACCAGACTAGCACGGCGTGCGTAAGCTGCTTCCAATCGAAATTAACAGAGCGTTTCTCCTCGCGCACGCAGCCTGATGTCGCGACCAGGAGTTTCGTGCTAAGCTGCACTGCACTGCATGTATGTACATGGGTACGCAAGATAAGGATTAATTTAAGAGTGCGCATGACATCCCTGGATCCCCCCAACCCTGCTCGGGAGTCAACTTCCTTTCTGGTTTTGTGCTTTCTAACTCTGGATGCCCAGCAGTCCTTCTTCTTTTTTTCTTCTTTTTTCTTTCAGCTTCCGATGACAGCTATTCTATCATTACGTCAAGAACCGAATGGTTCAATTTGTGCGGAAGATTGTTCTGCCACAGCGGGCGAATTGCATGCGAATCCCGACGTTGGTGGCGTTGGGGTAAGTAGCCCAGGCAGGAAGCATTGATCATGCCATTAACAACGCCTTAACTCTCGAGCTAGATTATTGCTGACAATCAATATGAGTTCTTAGGTGTTAGTGGGATTTATGGCCACAGCATGGCTTGTGGTTCTCCTCGTCATCTTCCGTTACTGTCTCGCTTTCGACCCCACCGCCGATCCACTCGCCAACCCAAGACGAGATCAAAGATATGGCCATAGACACGCTTTGAGACCCAATGCCGTTGATGTCAAGACCATTGGCATCTTCACGGGACTTCGTGGACGTCTTGGCCATCATTCGTATTGGGACATGGCCTTGACGAAGGTACCTAGTCACGATTTCGTTACTTGGTCGGAAAACCAGCTAAGTATACACAAATAGATACTTCTCAAGCTATGCGATATCCAGCTCTTAACTGGATTTGGGCTTCTATTTAGTAGCTTCGTCAGCTTGACGTGTTATATGTCGGCATATCACTGGCAAATCATCACGTATTTAGCGTGGTTTTCCAATCTTACGCATGCTGCCTGCCTCACAGCTCTACGACAGTATTTTTATCAGCATCAAATGGAGCGAAACTCTCGTATGATATTGATGGTAATTTTACTGGCTGGGTTGATTACAGCCATAGTACCTACCGGGTATTTCAATTGGGGGGACAGCGGCTACACAATATGGAGTCAAGGGACGGCAAGCGTGCCGGCCTCCAATGCTCGGTGCTTTTTCAGCCAGAGGCAAATGCAAGCCGCGTGGAAAAGCCGTCTCTGCAAAGAAAACGAAAGCTCTTACAATGACGCTGATGACGGGTACCCTTGCAATGACGACCAGGAATCCTCGGGCGCTCCACTAGCCACCACGGCCTACGAGTCGTCCATTCTTTCAATACTCCTCTTAACGCTTAGCTTTTCCAGTCGTTCAGTCAAAATGTTCCGCATACTTTCAGAGATAGCCAAGGATACTATTCGACAGAAAGTTGGCTGCTGGGCAGTGTTCTGCCTGTCTGCCACAGTCAGAGGCTACCGGCATTTCGGAACCACAGCGTGGCGACGGAGACTTTTGGCCATATTTAGGCCTTTGGACCTGATGATTGCACTATATCTGGTCGTCAAATTGTATCTGGACATGTTCTTATCAGAGTTGGCAGATGTAAGTACCACCTGCAACATACCTACCCACTCTGAGGAACTTCCGGATAAGATGACTTCTCCGCTGAATAGAGCGTGCTAACAAGCAGAATGTGTAGGTCTTCTGGCTTCTGATATCTTCACTATGGGGCACCGTTCGTCTGTTTTTAGCGCGAGAATCCGCTGATGTTTATGGCGAGGAAAATGAATGGGGCTTCGGACAGGTCTTGTCCGTATTTCTTCTGTTGGGCCCAATCACGACAGTTTCCCTGGCTGTTTTCGCCACTATTAGAAGCCATAAGAGATCTAGAAAACAAGAGGAGGATGGCGAATCTATCAGACAAGCAGTTTCGTTGCTTGCTGCCTATCGAAATGGTAACACGAGGCTTTGATTTTACAAGACAACGTACTAATTCCGAAACAGATATCATGGCTGCGCAGCGGGAAGACGACGACGTCCTGCATCGAGTGTCAAGCCTTCTCCGAGACATCGAGTCAGAGCCAGGTATCAAAAATGAAAATGGGAGACGACTTTATTCACAGACCGACCTAGAAGATATTCCTCTAGACGAGCTTCAGCAGTTCCCAGATGACGCAATGAGCATCAAACCCGATGGTGTGCCAAAGCCGATGTCTTCATCCACGATGCACTCAGAGAATGAGGAGGGAATTGTTTCGTTGCCAAATCAAGACACCGTAACTGGAATAGGATATGTGGACATAAGGGCATCAATCTCTGTCCGATTCTCGCAGTCTCAGTGGATGACTATCGTAATGTGGTTTTTCTGTCTCCAATTTCTAGCGTTGGTGATCATTGCATTCCTGTTCTTGGCACTCGACTTCGAGAAACCCTCTTATTTGCTGAAAGGTTCTGTTTTCTCGGTTTTTATTGTACAGCCATTAAATTGTTTTATTGCGGTGGCCCTCGGACTATACATTGGCGATGGTCGAGCGTCGAAGTTTCAACTAACATTGCTTTGTATTCTGCTCTTCATTTTCCTGCTTGGCTGGAGTGTCGTCACCGTCCTTCCCTTCATGTCTGGCCTTTTTATCTGGTACTATGCGTTCGCCCCCCTGCTCATCACAGTCATCCAGTTAGTATGTCTTAATTTTCGATAGTCAATTTCAATTTCAAAGCGTAGATCGTATTCGTCCAGTCCTGGTGGTAGCGATTACCAGGCAAATAGTTTGCAGCAGGAAGTTGACCGTCGAGCAGTGCCATGGCCTTTGCACTGTCCAGCGCAACACCCCGTTCAAACCTAATCAATCAATCAATCAATCAACTAATCAAATTAGAGGCTTTTTGCTACTTAAATAATCAAGTTTATAACGCTAAAAACTTAATTAACTTAATTAAGTCGACGTTATCTAGAATAAGATAAGTCTAGGCTCTAGACTAATTAGAAATTTTGAAAGACTTAAAAAATAAAATATATATTCCTAACTATATTTAAAAAAGTTTATAATTAGAAATATAAGGACTTATTGTAAGGGGCTGGCCCCTAGGCTTGTTCAACGTAGAGGTGCCGTCGATTGACTATTCTAAGCTGAAGAGGAGAAGGACTTTACAGGAGTGGGCGCCTAGCTACGGAGACACGTGGTCGGGCTAGGCGGTGTGCCACGGTAGAATAGTGGATCCGGCGGAGCCGGATCTCGGTAACTGCTCCGGCAAAGCCGGAGATCTCGGCCGGGCTCTAGCCCGTGACAAGAACACCATGTGCGAAGACCAAATGCCGCCGAGTTCATAACTGCACGCCATGTCAAACGTCTTTTGGATTATTGGTCATGTGGCGTTTGTGAGGCTCAACATATCGTGATCGTGGCTGTATGGACCGCGTTTGATGAGCGACGATGTTCAAGATGTGGCAATCTAGTGAAAAGCAGCAGACGCAAGATGCGGCCTTTGATACAGAAAACCAGACACTTTCGCTCAAAATCAATGACTGGAAAGGCTTGAAGTGGCTGCGGAGACATTCGACAACCGAGAACAGGGGCGTCAAACCCCCACCAAACAAATGACGTTTATTTCATGAAAGCAGATCCAACCATGTAAGACATCAGACTAGGCCAGATGGCTTGGCGGCCCGGTGAGATTGGATCGCATACCACTTACTGAATGCGTGACACCCCTACACTCACGAGTGCTGCCATCAACACAGGCTTCGACCGCCGAGCCTTACGAATCCGGCCTCCAGGTGAAATTGTGTGCTGTTTTGTTCGGCCCGAGGCGACCTGCGAGCCGAGTTCGTGAATTAAAGCGTCAACTGCATCATCGAACTCAGGAGCTAACTCAATCTCATAGGCCCACAACCACCCGACGGGTGCATCCGAGAGAGCCCGATCCATCGAAGCTCCTGCCGACGGGATGTGACGTTGGACATCGGGTATCTTGGCATCTCAGACGCGGCCACATGCGAGTCGACGGGAGGGCTTGCAACCCCAGGGATTGAGTCGGATTCTTGCCCCCCTTGTCGCATCCGGTACACTGCTTACTGACCTAATCCGACCACTTCGTAGTCTATTCTTCGCGCCGGCCCCATTACCGACGACGTTGGAATCTGATCTGCAATCTTTATGTCTATTCTGAGGAGCCATATCACAATGGGAAAATGGCAGGATGTACTCATTGGTCGAATCGTACATAGGGGTACATCCTCCCACGAATCTAGTCATCAGGTGGATGGCAAACGGTAAGAAGTTGCTCTCCATCCCATCCTCTTTCGGCTGCCGTCTACACGCTAATTGAGGCACACACCACCAACATCTCATAGCACCCTCTGTAGAGAGCGGACGAACGACTCCAACGAGGATGTCTGCAATCGGAAGTATTCGATAATAGAAGCACTTGGCAATAGTGTGACAAATGGATGTCGATGCTGTCACAGAGAGGTCATGGTTCATAGATCGGTCTAGACTACCTCAAGTGCCGCTGGTTCTGCAACCTCGAATCATACGAAAAGCGCGAATGTCACCTTCGAATTCTCTTATTCCTGTAAAACAACGTGAACTTCTTTCACTCTTCAACAAGGCCTACTGAGACCTTTCAAGTGGAAACTACAGTATTTTGGATGTTTCTTCCGTGATCTTTGTTTCCCATGCTACGAATCTAGCCAATCCCGCTCTCACTTTTAAGAGCAACAATGGCGAGACTTACAGGGTCGTGGAAGACCCTGTTGCCCCTTGCGCTTCTGGGAGGACATGGCTTTGCGCAATCATGCCTTGATGCCATCAACGACGGCCAGGTCGACGCCTGTGTCTGTAACGAGCTCGAATACGTCGTCAGCTACGTCGCCTACGTCGCGCTCTCGACATTGCTTACATCCAACTGCGAAGCGCTACCGACATCGACACTGGAGACTTCAGCATCTTCGTATACCTCGGTATCGGATCCCTCAGGGAACTCATCATCGGACGCGTATGGGAATGGAGGGACTTATACGGATAGAGGCAGCTTCGCTCAGGCGACTGCTGGGGGCAATTTCCTGCCCAAGAGACAACTTCCGCCTGGCGCGTCGACTGTGGATTTCCGACTACCGTACTATACGATAACGAGGTCCGGAACAGCTTCGGCAACCCCGGTTACGGTGTCGAGCTTCAACAACTACACGAGCCTTTTCACATCAAACCCCATCTCGACGGCCCAGACTCTGATAGTATCGACGCCGACCGCAGCCGCCTCCGATGACCGATCAATCGCCCGTGGCACGATCTGGGTCGCGATTCCGGATGGCAGGATTGACTATCCACCTCCCGTGACATCGACGGTTTACTGGAGTGGGAATGAGTCGCTATCTGCCCCATCTACGATCTCGACGATTCCGCCAAAGGCCGAGACTCACATAGTGGCCATCAACAGACCGGCCGATGCCTCTGCGCAGAGCGATTTCCCTGCACAGAGCGATTTCCCTGCACAAAGCAATTCTCCGTCGCAAAGCGATCCTCTTCCGCAGAGCAATGTCCCGCAGAGCAATGTGCCGCAGAGCGATGTTCCGCAGAGCGATGCCCCTGTGCAGAGCAATGCTCCCACGCCGAGTGATGTCACCCTCCCGCAGAGCTACGATCCTGCGCAAAGCGACAGCCCCTTGCCGCAGAGCAACGCGCTCGCGCAGAGCGATCCCAGACCTTTCGTCACATCGGTTGTTCAATACTCCGGCTCTGCCTCTGTCAATGGCCCGACGACAGTGAGCATCATATCCCCGGACGGTGATCAGGCTGGAACAGTTGTGGTGGCAGTGCCTCCGATTGCTTCCGCCGGAGGAGGCTCACCTCCTTCATTCATCACGTCCGCAGTGCCGAACCAGTCGCCCACCGATTCTGGCCCAGGAGGAGATGGTATCAGCCAACCTCTTTTCAACATTGGGACAGAGGGTTTGGTGGCTTCTCAGGTCACGACGGAGATTGAGTACACGAACTCCTTGGCTGCGACTGTGACTGTCACCAGGACTCTTGATGCCTTTGTTGCGTCTCCCAGCGGAACTCAGCCGGGTACAGTGTTCGTCATTCAAGCGCCCTCGAACGCAGCCGACCCTGGTGCGGGAAGCTCAGCAGGCACGGGTCCGGATGGTCAGCCCCTTGAAGCCTCTTTTGCACCCGGCTCAGGAGCAGGGGCGACACCGAACCCAGGCAGCCCTGCTGCTAGCAACGATCCTGTACGCGGGCCTGCCGGAACTGGAGCGCCAGATCCTAGCGCCACCGGAGGTAGCGGATCGGGTCAGAATCCCGGTCAATCTGGGTTGCCGTCATCCGGTCCGCAAGCTTCGCCTGCGGCAACGGCCGGCGGATCATCTCCGGGAGGCCCTGGTGACGTGGTTCAGCCCGGTCTTTATGTGACTTCCGAGATTCAGTACACAGGCACTCTTCAACTCCCCGGACGTGTGACAATCTCATCTATTGCACCGCAAGGTACAACGTTGGGCACGATCATCGTCGCTGTTCCTCCCGGTCAGGCTTCAGCCGGCGGCTCTGCTGGTCCATCGAATGGCGTCGTCCCGAACAACCAGTCGCCGGCCGGGCAGCCGAACAACGCAGATCCAACAGCTCTCTTCAATACTTTGGCGGCACCTGGTGCGACGGCCGCTACTGGCGCTGGAAATTCTGGTTCAGGAGCATCGGCTCCTGTCAACGGCGGAACTCCTGGTGCCCCAGCTGCAACCGATCCTGCAACTGGACAACCGCTGACAAACCCCGATGTCTTGTCCGCGGCAGCATATATCACATCGACCGTCACCTCCGCCGGCCTTAGTGTTCCGAGAACTACCATCGCGACTATTGCGCCTCTGGACTCTAGACCGGGAGTGTTCGTTGTTGCGGTCCCAAATAACCCAGTCAGTTCTGGAGGGTCAGCTGTACCTCAGTCCAATGCTCCTGGTGTTCAAGCCCCTGGAGAGACTGTTCTGGCCCAGACTATTCAGCCGCAGGGTGCTGCGTCGTCAGCTGGAGCACAGTCTAATGTTCCCGGAGCTCAGTCCAATGTTCCTGGTGCGCTGGCTCCTGGAGCCACTGTTCAGCCTCAAAGCGTCCAACCTCAAGGAGCTGCTTCTTCAGTTGCGCAGGGCAGTGTACCAGGGCAGGCTGCTTCTCAAGGCGGCGTCAATCCCGGTTCTCCTACTGTTCTACCTGGCAGCCTGGTACCCCAACCTGCTGCCAGCGGCCCCTTGGCTAGTCAAGTCGCTCCCGGTGCGACAGCAGCAACTCCGGGTGCCAACAACGTCCCAGGAGCCGGAGATCCTTTGGCTCAGGGACTCGTTACTGTCACCTCGACTGTCTTATTCACGGGACCGGGTCAGATTACCGCTCCGACGGCGATCTCTACCATTCCAGCGAGCGGCAACAACCCACCAACCGTTATCCAGGCAATTCCTGATCTCTTCGTCACCGTCACTATCACGGTTACCGCTGCGGATCCGACTCTCCAGCCAACTGCTTTCTCTACGGTGCAACCAACAGGGAACACTCCGGGCACCGTCCTCGTAGCAGCGCCGGCGTCATTTGTCACATCACGAGTGCTTTTCACCGGTCCTGGGTCGATCTCGGCGGCCACTCCGATTTCCACGATCTTGCCTCAGGGAACTACACCAGGAACCATCATCTTGGCGCAACCGTTCGTGAGCATCACATCGACCAGGCCTGACAGCACTGCTAGAACCGGACCAGCTGGTACAGTAACAGTCGTGACTACGATCTTCCCGTCCAGCGGCCCTGCAACGGTCGTTTTTGCTGAGCCCGATCCGACCGTTCCACTCTTCGGCTCCTTCGTGACATCTGTCGCGAGTGCCGCGAGTAACGTCGCATCTTCAGCTCTTGTTCCGGTATCTACTGTCTTGCCACAAGGTTCAGTTCCTGGAACAATCGTGCTGGGACAGTCCATCGCGCAGACACAGCCTGCACCAGCAAGCAGCGGAGGCGCATCGCCTGCGAACACCCCATCAGGTGCAGGAACATCACCAACGGCGTTGGCCAACTCCATCGCTAATGGTCAGTCCTCACCTGCTGTTGGTGTTTCGCAAGCGGTGTCGTCGCCTGCTGGTGCTACGACATCGCCACCTGCTTTGGCCAATTCCATCACTGGTGGTCAGTCTTCGCCTGCTGCTGCTGCTGCTTCGCAAGCCGTGCCGTCATCATCTGCTGCGGGTATCGCATCACAGGCTGCCTCACCAGGGACACTTGTCGCAAGCTCGCAAGCGCCTTTGGACAACTCTCTCGCAGTTCCGGGACCGATAACCCTTGCTACTGTATCTACCATAGACCCCAACGATCCCAACGGAACCCGGGGAGGTAGAGGCCTCGTAACTCGTCTGATAACATCGACAGGCGTCACCGGATCAACGACTGTGTCTACCATTGTTCCCACGGATCCGCTCCTACAAATCACAATTGTGGTGATTGTACCAGCGCTTCTACAACCTGCAGCAACGACTCCCGCTGCTTCTCCCGTTACTTCCGTGGATCCAAACGATCCTAACGAGACTCGTGGCGGTAGAGGTCTCGTAACTCGTTTCATTACCTCTTCAGGAGTCACCGGATCAACGACTGTCTCTACCATTGTTCCAACTGACCCGCTCCTGCAAATCACAATTGTTGTGATTGTGCCAGCGCTTCTGCAACCCGCAGCAACTACTCCGTTTGCTTCGTCCGCCAACACAGGTGTACAGGGGGCCTCGCAGACACCTCCTCCTCCGGCTCAGTCAGCGGCCTCGTCCTTGCTCGTGGACCCGGCGATTCTATCTTCTGCTAGCTCCGCCCTAGGTCAATCGTTCGTTCCCAACCTGTCGAACTCGTTATTCCCTCAGTCTTCTGCCGTAGCATCTTCTGCGGTTCAGAGCTCTTCGGCTGGCCAGTCCAACACTCAGCAAACACCAACAGCTCCAGCAGCTAGTCAGAGCGCCTCTCAGCCCATTTCATCGTTGTTGGGAGGGACTCAAATCGGATCGTCGAACGCTGTGAGCATTGCGCCTTCAAGCGACCCTGCACTGGGACAGTCCTTTGTAAGCTCAGCCGGACTTGGAACTTCGTCAGTTGACCCAATCGCTTCATCGGTCGCGTCCGTGGGACCAGGAACTTTCGTTGCTAGCTCATCGAGTGCTGGCGGTGCTGCTTCTGCTACGCCAAGCGCTTCTCAGACCGCATCTGTTGACCCGCAATCACTGGTATCCTCGTCAGGTGCACCAGCTTCTGGAGGGCCCTCATCGAGCATTTTCTCGTCAGGACCCATCGGCTCTGTTTCGTCTTCCGGCCCTCCCCAGAGCTCGACAGCAGCTCCTACCGCCTC
This sequence comes from Colletotrichum kahawae, assembly GCA_032988895.1. NCBI lineage: Eukaryota > Fungi > Ascomycota > Sordariomycetes > Glomerellales > Glomerellaceae > Colletotrichum > Colletotrichum kahawae. Next base: position 23,367 of record VYYT01000015.1, on the reverse strand, counting down.
ATCATCGGAAGTTGTGATCACTTCAGGCGGCTCGACCTTTTTGACTACGGTAATCCAGACTTCTAGTGAGATTCCTGAAAGCCAGGCATTCCAGTCAAGCGGCACCGCGGTGTCTAGTGCAAGTGATCCCGCCTCAGGGTCATTGTCTGCTACTGCGAGCATCTCAGTTTCACAGTCTGAGTTCGCTTCGTCCTCTGGTACTGCCCAAGCATCTTCAAGCGTTGGTTCCATCTCTTCGGGCCCGGCCGTCTCGAGTCAATCTGCAGCAGAAACTCTTAGCTCCTCGGTGTCGATCTCAGATTTCGACATCTTCAGCTCGTCTTCAGCCCAAAGTCAGGAGTCGTCGGCTAGCTCTGTGTCCGACCCGGCAGTCTCTACTTCCGCCATTCTGAGCTCGGACGCCTCAACATTTGCGACCATCTCTGAGAGTGCCAGCCCTACCTCGTCAACAGGCCTCTTGACGTTCTCTGCTGGGACAGAGTCTGCTCTATCTTCAAGTTCTGATGCACTCGGAGCTTCGTTGATCTCTACGACTTTGACTTCGTTCATCACATCGGACGGAATCACTTCGATTTCAACGACTGTCCTTACGACGGCAATCAGCGCATCTCAGCCTACAGAGACAGAGTCAGCCAACACTTTGTCTCCTAGTGTTTCCTCGGCTCTGAGCTCCACAGACCCCGACTTTGCATCGCTCACATTGTCTGCCACTAGTTCCGACAGTGTGACTAGCAATTCGGCCACAGATGCGTCTGAGTCTTTGAGCTCGTTTACGGAGGCGAGCAGCACTGGCTTCCAGACATCAGCTTCTGATGCTTCCTCAGTCACTTTGTCCGACATTACCTCGGCTTCCGTCAGTAGTGAGGCCACTGTTTCTGGCAGCACGGTCTCGCCCACCGATACAGACACTGCCTTTTCAAACGCCTTCAGCAGCCCTTCGTCTTCAGAATCTGTGGTTGTCACCGCTAGCACCGACTCTGCGGGCTCGTCAGCTACCACTTTCAGTTTCACAGTCACCCCTGAGAGTATCACCACGGATTCAGCTTCAGCCTCTAGTCTGTCTGCCACCACTGAGAGTACTTTCTCCGCCAGTCACAGCTTCACCAGCTTGGCTACCTCGTCTGATCCTGCCAGTGCTACGAGCAACAGCGCCTTCACACCCGACCCTACTTCGTCGGTTGAATCAACGTCAGTGGAGGAGGCTTCATTCATCACAACAAGCGACGGGACCTCGACTTTCGTCACTTCTGTCTCAGTCTCGAGCCCCACTCAGTCGTTCTCAGATGAGACCTCCAGCTCTTTCTCAACCGAGTCATCCATCTCGGCGTCTGACCTTACCTCGTCCGCGTTCACCACCGACTCAGCTTCTACTAACTCTGTGTCTGATCCCACTTCTGGCTCTTTCAGCTCCGAATTCTCTTCGATCACTCCAACAACGTTGTCTTCTATTACGGGCGAGTCCGCATCTTCCGTCTCACTCACCGACTCTTCGGCGCTTGGTCAATCCCTCGTGTCCACGTCGAGTGACGAGACAGGTTCGGCAACTCAGTCCACGGCACAGACGTCAGCATCATTCACCTTGCCGACGTTGACATCCGTCACAGACTCTGCGTCTCTCTCGGAATCCGACACGGCCTCTAGCTTCGTGACGCCCACAGCCTCGTCGGAGAGCACCATCAGCACTGAGTCGGACTCGTTGATCAGCACCACTTCTGGATTTTCCACTACCGATAGTATCTCCACTGAGTCGGCCTTGTCGACTGATAGCTTCTCAACCGAATCGGCCCTTACGTCTCAGTCTGAGTCTGCTTCATCCGCAAGTGAGTCCGGGTCGACTTCGCTGGACCTCGACACTCTAATTAGCACGACAAACTCCGCTGAGTCGACAATCTCTAGCGGCACAGAGACACAATCGACGCTCAGCTCTGCTTTCACGACCGAGTCTACTGATTCAGCCTTCTCAAGCAGCACAGAGTCGGCCTCTGGAGTCAGCTCGGATCTTACAACAGCATCGACTGAATCTGGTCTGTCAACAGCATCAACAGCATCAACGGAGTCCGGTTTCTTGACAGCATCGACGGAATCTGGTTTGTCAACAGCTTCAACTGAATCGGGAGTCTCAGAGACTTCCACAGCCTCAGACCCCACCATTACCATCAGCTTCATCACATCGTTGGAGACTACCGATACGGCAGGCTTCCAGTCGTTCACAACCTTCACGACCAGCTCAGAAGTCAGCGTCTCGGCAGACTCATCCTCCGCAACTCTTTCGAGTGATACTGAGAGCACACCTTTCACGTCGTTCTCCACGGCCTCTGAGACTGACTCCGCAACCTCTGCTTCTTCCGACAGCACGCTCAGTTCCTTTACCGACAGTAGCTCCTTTTCGGTGGAGACTACTTCTGGCAACACTTTGTCTAGCGAAAGCATCTCCAGCGAAACCGCCTCCACTCAATCTGCGGCGTCGACAAATAGCATCTCTTCTGATTCTCTTCAGGACCGATCTCTCGAGTCAACCTCCACGGACAGCGGTACCGAGTCGACTTTGTCAATCTCGACCGCGTCCGTCGAGAGTTCAATCAGCTCGAGCGATGCTACCACGACATCTGGATTCACGTCCAGTGAGACTGAGTCGTTCTCGACTCTGCCTAGTGCTTCCCCAGGCGCAACCACCAGTCTCTCATCAGTTGAGACTGGCACCACATCCAGCTTTTCTGCATCCGAGTCGGACATCACTTCGACCAGTTTGGACCCATCGACGGGCTCCACCACGCTTGCAAGCGAGACTATCAGTTCCGCAACCAGCCTGGAGTTCGATAGTCTTTCGTCTTCGACCGACTCTCTATCCACTGGCACGGTGAGCAGTGGCGACAGCACGATCTCCTCATTTACAGACTCGGCCTCAACAGACTCGGCCTCAACAGACACCTCGTTCAGCTTGACGACATCAACTTTCGAGTCTTCAGGGTCCTTGACTGAGTCTGTCTTCACTCTTACCCCTAGCACAACGAGCAACTCGTTCAGCTCAGAGTCAATCACCTCTGAGTTGAGTGAGAGCTTGACTGGCGACAGCACGTCAATCACCGGTACTTCAGCGACGTTGACTGCCTCGAGCGAGACCGATACTACACTGTTCGACAGCTTCTCTCCTACCTCGACGCTATCTGGCGAGAGCACGGTTTCCACTGGAGATAGCACCTCGACTGAGAGCTTCTCAACAGACAGTGCGTCGACGGACAGTATCTCGACGGCTAGCTTCTCTACCGATAGCATTTCTACCGATAGCGCTAGTATCTCAACCGATTCTATTTCCACTGACAGCATCTCGACCGGTAGCATTTCGACCGATTCCATCTCAACTGAGAGTATTTCCACGGACAGTCTCACGACCGCGAGTGCATCCACCGACAGCATTTCGTCTGACACTATTACGGCCAGCGCCACCATCTCAACCGACTCTGCTTCCACCGATAGCGTCTCTACAGACAGCGCCTCCACGGATAGCATTGACCCCCAGAGCCTTGTTTCCACTGATTCTGCTTCATCCGACAGCAGTGCAACCGGCTTCACAACTCTCAGCGATGCCACTAGCACGACGGACTTCAGCGTTTCGCTCTCGACGGACTCCGCGACGAGCGCTTCGGACACTAGCGGGCTAACCACCGGAACTGATTCGACTGACTCAATATCGACTGCATCGGAAACCAGTGGCCTGACTACTGGAACCGAATCGACAGACTCGGTAACAAGCGCCTCAGACACCGCCAGCGGGCTGACTACCGGAACCAAGTCGACAGACTCCATATCGACTGCATCAGAAACCAGCGCTCTCACGACTGAAACCGCGTCTACCGCCTCGGTTTCTTTTTTGAGCGCAGCCACCAGTGACTCAAGCCTGTCTGTTGATACTCAGATCTTCCAGACCATCTCTTCGGATAGCACCGCATCAGCGTCGACCGCGACAGAGTCAACATTGTCTGACATTACAGCATCGGATAGCACGGCGTCAGAAAGCACAGCAACCGACAGCGCCTCAACGCAGAGCACATTCTCTGACAGTATTACCACCGACAGTACCGCAACGGATAGCACTGCCAGCCAAACTGGAATCACTTCCAGCAGTGAGAGTGTTTTGACCGATGCTTTTACAACTGAGAGTACCGCAACGGATAGTACTGCGAGCGAGAGCTTCACTTCTCAGAGCACGGCAACGGACAGCGCTGTTACTCAAAGTCTGTCGACGGAGAGCACCGGTACTGACAGCACAGCCAGCGAGACTGGAGTCACTTCCAGCAGCGAGACCGTGTTGACTGACGCTTTCACAACTGAGAGCACGGCGACCGATAGCATCTCCACATTGAGCACCGAAACTCAGAGCACAGCTACCGACAGTGCGGCGACTGATAGCATCTCGACACAGAGCACCGCTTCAGACAGCACGGCTACCGACAGCTCCGTAACTGACATTTCAACACAGAGCACTGCATCGGAGAGCACCGCAACCGAGTCGGGGGTGTCCACTAGCAGCGAGTCAGTGCTGACCGATTCTCTCATAACTTCAGCAACCGATAGCTTCTCGACGCAAAGTACAGGGTCGGATAGCACAGCAACTGAGACCGGAGCTTCCTCCAGCAGCGAGTCGGTTTTGACTGACGTTTTTACGACTTCGGCGACTGATAGCATCTCATCACAAAGCACCGCCTCAGATAGTGCAGCTTCCGAGACCGGCGTGTCTTCCACAAGCGAGTCTGTTCTCACTGATTCTTTCACAACTTCAGCGAGTGAGAGCACAGCAAGTGAGAGCACAGCATCAGAAATCACAGCATCGGACAGCATCTCGACAGAAAGCACTGCTACAGATAGCACAGCAAGTGCTACAGACAGCACGGCAAGTGAGACTGGAGCCTCGTCGAGCAGTGAGACAGTTCTTAGCGACGCCTTCACCACCTCAACTCAGGATTCGACATCCTTGTCGGAGAGCATCAGCGCTACGGTTATCACTTCCGATGGTATCACAACCACTCTGTCAGATCTTTCTACTGCCTCCACAGATAGTGCCGCGTCAGACAGTTCCTTGTCGACAGCTACCGACGCTTCTCAGACGGGCTCAGATGTCTCCACCACCAGCGAGACTACTGCATCTGGAGCCACGTCCTCAGATGCCACAGCCACATCTTCGGGAGACATTCTGTCAGATCTTCTTTCGCTCAGCTCCACTGATTCTGCATCTTCAGCCAGCACTGCGTCAATCACAGATGGAGAGTCGACGACTCAGCCAACTATCAGCACTACGGAGTCGGACTTCACAGCATCGGCGACAGGCATCACATCATCCGACGACCTTTCCACCGCCTCGGCTGATTCATCCACTGGGGTCACCTCGACAGACTCAGAAACAGCGACCGCGTCGGACGCTAGCATCTCGTCTTCAGAGACTGTCTTGTCGAACGCATTCTCGTCTCCCACAAGCGACTCCGCGACTGCTTCTATCACGCAGGATACCTCTTCGGCATTCACAGGAACAACATTGTCAGACGATCTTTCTATCACGGCCACTGATTCGACAACCCAAGCCGGCTCCACTGTCTCTTCCGACGGAGAGACGGCCATCACCTCAGACACCAGCATCTCTTCGTCGGAGACTGTCTTGTCGGATGGCTTCTCTGCGACTACAGGTGACGCATCGGCTACATCCGATGTCGCTTCGACAGCAACGGATTCAGCAAGCCAGAGCACCACTCTCTCTGACACGCTCATCACCAGCGCTGCTACGGCTTCGGACACAGCAACCGCCAGCACTGCTCCCTCCTCGGATGACACAAGCGTTCTATCGGATGTGGTATCGTCTACTGACAGTCTGACGACGGATGGCGCAAGCTCCACAGAGGCCTCGGCGTCCTTCACTTCCGCCGATGCTACCGCCACGGATAGCTCTAGTGTGCTTTCAGATCCGACAGCCTCATCTGACACTCTGACTTCGTTCTCGGCCACCTCCTCAGATGACGCGCTATCTAACATCTTTTCATCTACTGACGCTACTGCCACTTCGGACAGCAGCGCATCAGACACAGCCTCGGCGTCTGACACCAGCATCACCAGTCCGGCATCTCTCTCTGAGACAGACTCGGCCTCCATCACATCGGACGCTTCCAGCGTTACATCTCTGGACTCTGACCTCTCAACACAAGCCACCTCAACGGATTCAATCACTGGATTGTCTACCGATTCAGCTAGTGCAACATCTGCCACTGGAGCCACGTCAATCACTGATCCTGCGTCGTCTGCTACCAGCGACTTCTCTATCGACCCTGATCTGTTCACCCAGGACAGCTCTACCGATTCCCTCACGGCAACGGCATCTACGACAGATCCCGCCAGTGACACAGCATCAACTGATCTTTCATCTGCCACGGACCTTTCATCAGCCACCGACATTACATCTGCCACCGACATCACATCTTCTGCAACTGGCAGCATTTCCGTGGATCCTGATCTCCAGAGCCTCACCTCGACTGGAGGAGCGACATCCTCCGAGAGCGGCTCCACAGCAGACCCAACTTCCGCATCTCTTATCGACAGTGCCATCTCGGCCAGCAGCACGTCAGAGACTGACGGTTTCTCGACTCAAGCCAGTACCACGGATGATTCTCTATCATCGTTGACTAGTGCGTTGAGCGATGCTCTCACATCACTGGAGTCAACGGCATCGTTGTCGGCAAGCGCAACGGATTCAGCCAGTGCAACGGACCCGGCAAGCGCAACCGACTCTGACACTGCCTTGCCGGCTAGTTTGACATCGAGTGCTGCAGCTTCGGCCACGACATCATCGGGCGAGAGCTCCACGGATATCTCGGCCTCAGCTACTGAGACTCCATCGGGCTCATTGACAACTTCGGCAGACGCTAGCAGCTCACTGGACACGGCATCGGCTACTGGAGCTACCTCAGGGACGAGCTCACTTGATGAGGACATTCTATCCTCACTTCTCAGCTCAACGGCATCTGATTCAATCACATCGTCAGAGCCAGGAGCCTCAGCTACGACAGATAACACGGCATCCCTGACTACCGTGGGATCTTCCAGCGACGTGTCATCCGTGCTAAGCTCTACTTCGTCGCCCACAGCCACTCTTCCCGTTGACACTCAAATCCTGGCCTCTTCCACTGATCTGGCATCCTCAGAGAGTGCGGCCGCATCTTCGGCTACCTCTGCAGCCAGCGAGGCTTCCTCATCTCAAGCAGAGACAGCCTCCAGTTCCCAGGGCGCCAGCAGTATCGCGTCTTCGGCAGCCACAAGCGGTCCGACAGCTACCACTGCGCAATTCGATACAATCTCGATTCCTTACACCGGTTCAATCGGCGCTTCTGGCACTATCCCACTTACCACCTTCCTACCGACAGGTACAGGACGTGGAACAGTCGTGGTGGGCACGAACCCTGCAGCCTTCGTGACTTCGACCGTCAGCGCCGCCACGTCGTTGAATGGAGCGCTGGAAATCGCAAGCCTCGTCACGGTCTCAACGATTCCTCCCATTGGAACCTTGCCTGGAGTCTTCATCGTGTCGCCTGTTCTTAGAGCACGCTTCCTAACCACCACGGTCCGGTACACGCCTACTGCAGGAGAGCAGATCACCGCGCCAACAGTTCTGACATCGCTTGATCCCTCAGGAACTGCTCCGGGATTGATCGTTATTGCTGCTCCCGAATCGTTCTTCTCAACGACCGACGCGGCTACATCGGCTGCCACAACAGATCCATCGGTTAGCGACGCCAGCACCGACGCATCAGCGTTGCCCTCGTCTCTGCCTGCGACAGCCAGTGAGACGGCATCAACCTCACTGGATTTGGACATTCTCTCCTCTACTTCTGCGGACTCGCCAACCTCTGCTTCGGCTTCGGGAGACCCGACAGCTACCTTGTCAGGCTCAACTGGCGAGAGTTCCCTCGTTGCTACACCGACATCGGATGCCACAGGAGCTAGTTCCGATCCTGCTTCGGCTACGGCTTCGGGAGATACGTCTACATCCTCGGACGCTCTTCCAGCTAGTCTCTCGAGCGTCTTGTCGTCTGCCACTGATGCTGCCTCAGAGAGCCAGGCCACTACAGGTTCTGGCTCCTCTGTTGCCTCGCCGCCAGTTTCCATCAGCTTGGACGATGACTTGACCTCCAGCACTGCTTTCTCTAGCGCTTCTAATGCGGCGACCGAATCGTCTAACCTCGCTAGCAGTTCAACAGACTCTGCCCTCGGTCAAGGGACCGCAAGCTCATCTGCGGGCGCTACCACGTCCAACGAGGGTTCCTCGGCAGCCACTCCTGGAAGCACTTCTATCCCTGAGACTTCAGCCGCGTCAACCCCATCGGCCGGCTCTACGAGCGAGGCCTCTCAGGCATCAAGCGGTAGCAGTGCTCAAGATACCGCAGCTCAGTCAAGCACAGATCCTCTGGGTGCTACCCTGTTGCCAACATCGTCTGCCGCAGCTTCATCGTCAGTTGCCTCAGCAGATGCTTCTAGCACTTCGGCAGATATTACCAGCCAAAACGCCGTCAGCTCTGGTGCAACCACTCCGGCCACGGATGCTCAGTCCGCGAGCGCTTCAAACCTTGCGGGAACCTCCACGGAAGCCGCAGTCAGCGCAAGCAGCGCTCAAGATACCTCAGTCTCGCCAACCGCTAGTGCGACAGATGTCACCTCGCAGACAGGCGCGGTCAGCTCTGCGGTCTCATCGAGCGCAGTCGCGTCATCAGCATCGGAAAGTGTTGACGATCAGATCTTCTCTAGCTCAACAGCCATCTCGTCCGGTGGCCCCATCTCTTCGACGGCAACTGCGCTGCCCACTTCCGCCTCGGTCGATCCTCAAAGTCTTTCAGCGTTTCCAAGCTCCCAGATATCTGCTATTCAGTCCAGCTCAACTGAACCTACGGTCGCCTCTTCTGTTGGTGCTAGCTCCAGCGCGATCCAGTCTGCATCCTCTGAGATTGCAAGCTCTTCAGCGGCTCTTTCCAGCGCTGCCGCTTCTTCAGCTCAGATCAGCTCGTCCGCAAGCGAGATCGTGGAGTCGAATATTTTGGGGTCTACACAGCAGTCGACGGCTGTCGGATCTACATCAAGCAACGGTGCCGTCTCTTCTTCCAGCCCAGCGGCTTCATCTAGCATCGAGCCATCTGCTTCGGCCTCATCAACCGCGGTCTCCTCAGCCATCCCGTCTTCCAGCATTCCAGCCTCCAGCATTCCTGCTTCAATCAGCTCCTCCGTCGTCCCCACATCCCCAGAGCTTGACACCATCATTGCCAGTTCGACGGCTGCTGTATCAAGCTCCCTGGCTGCAAGCTCGTCCGCCGCCAACTCAATCCAGAGTCCTACTCCTTCCAGCTTGTCTTCATCCAACGCTGCGGTCTCAAGCTCTGCTGTCTCAAGCGCACCAGCCACTTCATCAGAAACAGGCCTCGACAACATCTTGTCTTCTTCAAGCGTGTCCGGTGTCTCCAGCTCTGCTGCTGTCTCTTCCACACAAGTCTCCTCGTCACCTGCAGTTTCGGCCAGCGCAAGCCCCTCAGCCGTCTCGTCAGCCGTCTCGTCGAGCATCGCATCCAGCAACGCGGCAAGTGCTCAGGCAAGCAGCTCCGCTGGCAGTCCCTCAAGCAGTCTTACCGGCCTTGACAACATCTTGTCTAGTTCCTCGACTGCTGCCCCCGCAATTTCGTCTAGTTCAGCTGCAGCATCGGCATCTCAGTCTGCCTCGCCGGCGGCTTCCTCTGCCGCATCATCTGCACCCGCAAACGGCGCCTCAGCAAGCCAAGCAAGCAGCGCAGCTGCCAGCTCATCAGCCATCTCGTCGGTTGTATCTTCAGCCGCAGCATCAGCCAGCAGCTCCGCCGTCAATCCTTCGAGTAGCATCTCTGGCCTAGACAACATCTTGTCTAGTTCCTCAACCGCCGCCCCCGCAGCTTCATCAACGGCTGCCTCACCAGCAGCTTCATCCTCACCTTCGCCTGCCCAAGCTAGCAGCGCGGCAGCAAGTGCCTCCGCCAGCGCCTCCGCCAGCGCCTCCGCCGTCTCATCAGCTGTGTCATCGGCGGTGTCGTCGGCTAGCAGGTCAAGCAGTTCAGCTGCTGTTGCAGCGAGCAGTTCAGCTGGCAGCCCTTCAAGTAGCCTCTCCGGCCTAGACAACGTCTTGGCCAGCTCCACGACTACTTCCTCTTCCTCTGTCCGATCATCTACCCCTGCATCAGCGGCTGCTGCTTCTTCGTCTCAGCCCGCTGCTGCCTCAAGCTCCGCTGCTGCATCATCTGCAGCACCAGTGGCTTCATCATCATCCGCAGCAGCACCAGCAGCTTCATCGTCCTCGGCGGTGCGGTCCTCGTCTGTAGCCGCAGCTCAAAGCAGTTCCGCATCCCCGTCCGTCAACCCGGCGTCCTACGTCACATCACAGGTGTTCAGCGCCGGTATCACCGCTACCGCGACAATCGCGACTATCGCGCCTCAGGGCAGTACTCCTGGTACATACATCGTAGTCCAGCCAGCGCTTTTCATCACCTCTCAGATACTAAGTGCCGGCATTACCGCCCCGACGACCATCTCAACGGTCGCGCCCCAGGGCACTGCTGCTGGTACATATATCGTGGCCCAGCCTGCGCTCTTCGTCACTTCTCAGGTGTTCAGCGCTGGTATCACCGCTACCTCAACAATCTCAACCATCGCGCCACAGGGCAGCGCTCCTGGCACTTATATCGTAGCCCAGCCTGCACTCTTCGTCACATCACAAGTCTTCAGCGCTGGCATCACCGCTACCTCAACGATCTCGACCGTCGCGCCACAAGGAAGCGCTCCTGGCACTTATATCGTGGCCCAGCCTGCACTCTTCGTCACTTCTCGGGTGATCAGCGCGGGCATCACTGCTCCCTCGACCATTTCGACTATCGCCCCCCAGGGCAGTGCTGCTGGTACATATGTCGTAGTCCAGCCTGCGGTGTTCGTCACTTCTCAGGTTCTCTACACTGGAGGTGATCCAGCCGTGACTGCGCCCACCGCGATCTCGACGATTGTGCCATCAGGAACGGCACCGGGCACTGTGATCATTGCCTCCCCTGGATCTTACGTCACTTCACGAGTCCTGTACACCGGAACGAACACAGCAGTCACAGGACCGACACGAATCTCAACCATTCTTCCGTCAGGATCAGTGGCTGGGACAATCATTGAGGCCGATCCTGCTTCGTACATCACCACGACAGTACAGTACAGTGGCCCCAGTACACTGACTGGTCCCGTTCCAATTTCCACCATTGCTCCGACTGGAGTTGGTGCTCCTGGAACGATCATTGTTGCAACACCTGCAGCAGTTTTCGTGACTTCTCAAGTAGCGTACAGTGGCACTGTTCCTCTCACGGCACCGACCACAATCGCAACTATAGCTCCAAGCGGAACCATTCCGGGCACATATCTTGTTGCTAGTCAAGCCCTTCTCTACGTCACCTCTCAAGTGGCATACAGCGGCACTGCGCCCATCACTGCGCCTACAACGATAGCAACTATTCCACCTATTGGAACCAATGCTGGCACTTACATCGTGGCAACTCAGGCAGCCCTTTTCGCCACCTCGCAAGTTGCCTATAGCGGCACAGCAGCCATCACAGCACCGACCACGATCTCGACCATTGCTCCGGTCGGCACCAATGCAGGCACTTACATCGTGGCGAACCCGGCCCTCTTTGTGACTTCTCAGGTGGCGTATAGTGGCACGGCAGCTCTCACGGCTCCAACCACGATCTCAACAATTGCTCCAGTTGGCACGAACCCCGGTACCTACATCGTCGCTAGCCAAGCCGCTCTCTTCATTACTTCCCAGGTTGCCTACACAGGTACAGCTGCGATCACAGCACCAACTACCATCTCAACAATCGCCCCTGTGGGTACGAACGCAGGCACCTACGTGGTCGCTGCTCGTTTCATTACCTCTGCGGTGGTATACAGCGGCGCAAGCTCGATTACTGGCCCTATCCCAGTTGCAACCGTCCAACCAAGTGGCACGGCTCCAGGAGTCATCGTGGTTGCTTATCCGGCCCTGTTCGTCACGTCGACTCAGGCGTACTCGGGAACTGTGCCGATCACAGGCCCAACAACTATCAGGACGATTGCCCAGCAAGGTACTGTTCCAGGCACCGTGGTTGTGGCAACCCCGGCGCAGCTGGCCTCCTACGTCACTTCCACTCTCTTCCTCACAGCCGCGAACGCTGCCTCAACGACAATTACAACAATTTCACCGGCGGGTATGGCACCTGGTACCGTCGTCGTCGGTCTTCCAGCTCTCTTCGTGACGGTCGTCGGTCCGTACAGTGGTACTGCCACGCCAACTGGCTCTACGACAGTCTCCATCGTTCAGCCATCAGGAACCGCGCCAGGTACCGTGTATGTCCAAACGCCTACATCGGCATCTGCAGTGGCAGCATCAAGCACACCTGTACTTGGCCAAAGCTTAGTGGCTAGCTCAACAGCCGCGGCGGCCGCTTCATCTAGCAGTCTGTCAACCCTGGTAACCCGAGCGGCTACTTCTTCTTCCTCTTCTGCAATCGCGGCGGCCGTTTCTTCTTCCTCGTCTGCCGCTGCATTGGGTCAGTCATTGGTGGCTTCCTCTTCGGCAGTCGCGGCCGTGTCCTCTTCAGCCGCAGCGGTCGCTTCATCTTCAAGATCGTCAACAAGCTCCGCAGCTGCGGCCGCTGCAACTTCTTCGTCTGCAGCAGCAGCGGTGGCGTCGTCGTCCTCTTCGGCGCTATCTGCAAGAGCTGTCTCGTCGTCTCTGTCAAGCTCCGCTAACGCAGCGTCTTCATCGAGTAGAGCCGCAAGCAGTAGCAGCAGTAGCAGCAGTAGCTCCAGCAGCTCCAGCATTAGATCCACATCCACCTCATCATCCAGTCGCGTGGTAGCATCAGCCACCCAGGGAGCTGCCTTCTCTTGCCCTACGACTGGTTATTTGGTTCAGAGTGCCAGTACTGTGACGTTGTACTCTATCAACCTCGCCAATGGTGCTCGAACAACAGTCACGACCAACCTCGGTGGAGACTCCACCCGCAACATCAACGCCCTTGGTTACAACTCTTTAGAAAATTACATGTACGCCATATCTCAGCCCAACACAGGGACGGGTGACTACCGCCTCATCCGTATCCTTGGCAACGGCAACACCACAACAGTGATCACATTCACTCAAGCATCTAAGCTGTACAATGCTGCCTTCAATACCGGAGATGTCGACCAAAATGGTCAGTACTGGATTTCAACCGGAGGTATTGACTGGTACCAGTACGACTTCTTGCCTGGCTCGGCCACGTACGGAAGACTGGTCGGGTCAGGACTGGTCAATGGAGGAGCTGATGACTACAGCTTGGGAGACTGGAGTGTTGTTCCTGGACCCGGAGGTGGAGATCTTTGGACAATCGGTGTCAAGAACTTCAACTGCGTCCTCATGAGATGGAGCCGCACCACCAAGGACTGGACTATTGGACAGAGCCTGGGCGCTTTGACTGGAGTCACGTCCGGAACCGCGCCATTCTTCGGTGCTACCTACGCTACGACTGACGGACTCCTCTACGCCGTTGAGAACAACTCCGGACAGGTCTGGAGAATCGCAGTCGACGGATCCTCCGCCCCGGTTCAACAGACGAGTGTACCGTCTACGAGCAGGAACGACGGAGCTAGATGTTTGGATTCGGGAAGCATCTAAGGATTTATGATATAATGTCTTAACTTAATTTCTTTTGTACTTGACTCCACATCATGGAAGTCCTCCACATAGGCAGAAAACTTGACTGCCATTGAACATTAAAACACTAGTGTTAATCATAATAATAATACCATTCTCATTTCAGAATTGTTCATCATCAAGTACAGGTGCTCTGGCGTGAAACAACTTAATAAAGCAGCTGGTTCATGAAGTGAGCAATCAGAATTGGGCCTCCTTGAATAGCTCCATCAAGTAGGAGATTTCTTCACTCGCCTACTTCATCTACTGTGGAGTTCAATGGTGACCTCGAGCCTAAGCTCCCACCCAATGCTGCTGTGTATGCAAGATGCCAAGCCAAGCTTTGTCCATCCAAGTTAGTGCTGTTCACCGACTGATTCTTCATGAAGTTGTAGCTCTCAACCGCACCAGCCTTGTCCGCAATAGCAAGATTCACGTAGACATGGCCAACAAATCCCTCGCCAGACAGCGCCCCGCTCTTGTTTCCTGCAAAGTACTGATCCCACTCTTCACGCACAAATGAGGGCTTCCGAACGTATGCGCTGCTCGGCACGATGGGGAGCATATGGATACCTTGGATGAAGCTGGTCTTGTCGCCGAAGTAAGTTGTGTGATTGACCTTTCTGTCCCATAGAATGCCAGTGACACGGTTGTCGATGAACTTCTCCGGCTGAACCTTGTTGTCGCTTGCAAGGAGGAAATAGGACTGCAGGCTGCGAGCCGTGACAGCCAGTTGGAGGTTTCCGCGAGCCTCGAGAGCCTCGTCGCCAATGGTGCGTCCCCACATCTTGATGGCATATGTTGAAAAGGCATCTTCTGCCGAGGACTCTTGATCCTTGCCATCGGGAGCCTCGAGAACACCGCGAGCCCAACTGTGACCGTGAAACCAGTCGAAGGAGCGCGAGAATGGGAAATACGGGTCTTCCGACGAGGGGTTCGACCAGTCTCGAATCAGATTGCTGACCCAAATCTTGTTTACGGAGTCGTTCTTCTTGAGCCATGATGGGTTGAGGTGCCCTATGATCGCAGCCGTGTAGACGTAGTATCCGTAATGGAAATTATGGTCGTTGTAGTAGGTGTTTCCGAAGTCGATCGAGGAGTCGTTGTTTCCGTACGACCCAGAAGAGACCAGCCCTTTCCAGACGTTGTCGTAGTAAAGGGGATTCGGCTCGAGATTGTTGACGTATCTGTCGAATGCTGCCTCCAGCTTGGCGAGGGCTTCCTTTGTGTACGACTTGTCTCCGGCGATGCTGTTGACAGCATAGAGAGCCCTTGCGTATTTCGAGAAAGCGATCCCGGCGTAGTATTTGGAAGTCAAATTTGTGATGGCAATGGCATCCAACTCAAGCTCCAGCTTCCCAGCGGCGACTATCGCGTCCTTAGCCTCGGTGGATACTGTGCCGCCCCTTGCTTCGCTAGATCCGACCGAACCCAGACGCGGCGACCAAGGATCGAAGCCCATGTCTGTCGGAAGATCGGCCTCTACCATGGTGAAAGAGTCTCCAAAAGTCGCAGTTGCAATCCCCTTTGTCGTGCTCGCCAGCTGGACGTCGGTGAGACCTCTGGCGGTTTTTCTGTCGAACGACTTGACGTGGTGCGGCAGAGCGAACATCAGCAGGGGAATGGTCTTGTCGCCCCCTTTTGTCCAAGAAAATGTGTATGACCCCTTTCTGCCTGATACTGATCCTTTGATTTCGCCTCCGACGGGGTAGACTCCCGCAGCCTGGCCAAAGATGCGAGCGCCATTCTTGCCTTTAGGGTTCCTCGCGACTTGCACACTGCCCGTGAAGTTACCAGGTCCCACGATAGTTCCATTGTTTGCCATGGTCAGCTTCGGCCTCTCGGAACCGCGGCTTGGATTGACGTAGATCAGCCACTCAACGGGCAGCCCATTTTCGCTGACCCAAGTCCTCCAACCGGGTGCTCCGAGGCCATGCGAGTCGTCCTTCAGTCTAGTGAGGTCTAAGAACCCTCTTTGTGACTGGATCAAGACATTTCCGCCGTGGTAAACTCCCGTAACAAACGCCATGCCCTGTACCAGGGGGAAAGACACGATGGGCTCGGCTCCTTTCTTCGGTGCCAGGTTTACATTGACAGCAAAAGACGTCAGGGAGTCGGTTGTCAAAACAGTTCCATTCTGCAGCTCGCGTGCGGATAGCGCGATGGACTGTTTGAACAAAGGGTCCTCGAAGGATTTGGCTGGGTCTCCGGAGCCGTAGATGAGATCCTCGCGGCTCGTGTGGGAGATCGAAAGCCCATGACCCTGCTTGATCGTATCGTTCGACCACCAGACTGAGTATGGATGTGTCCATGTGGCGTTGTCCTGATTATTGGCAAAGAAGTTGGCGTAGAATTTGTTGGTTTGGATGGGTCCGTCATGGCGCACGCCCACGGGCTTTTGGGGGTGATCGTCTCTAGTTGGGACCAAGATGGGCCGATCGTAAGAAATTGGCTGAAAAACGTTTACTAACCGTCCTCTTCCCAAGTTTGAAGAGTCCGTGGTATTTTCAGGCGCCAAGATCGATGCTTGCCGCCTGTGCTGATGCCGTAGCGAGTGGTGCGGATAGACCGCTTGTATCAACGCCAGAACGGCGAGGACGTGGAAGGAATGCATTTTCGGAAAAGACAGACTCAACGACACAGCAAGTGTGAACGTGTGGCACAGGCACAGGCACAGGAGATAGCACCAACCAGAGTTGAATGGGAGCTGCGAAAAAGGGCGGCCATGATTCAAATACTGAGATCTCAAAGGTAAAAAGAGAATTTTGGTGTTTAGTCGTTTCAATTGAGGGGGCGATGAGGGGATTCTCCAGCGTCTTAAGGGGATTTTGAGTTTATCATCATCCTAAATCTCATGCATTGCTACGTCGATATCCTAGGCGAACTCAAATCTGAGTTCGGATCGTTGCTTGGCCTTTCCTCTTCAGTTATTTCATATGGGGGTCGTTTCATCGGGGATAATCGACGCGTCGGCTTTCCACCGGTCCCTCCGAAAAGCTGTGCTGACCCCTATTCAGTACAACGATATCCTCGTTTCAGTTACTGTTTTCAACACAGCTCAATCGCCTTTTTGAGGATATAAAGGCAAGGCGCAGTTGATTCTCAGCTATGGTGGTTCCACTCTTTTTACGAGGCTCTCGGAATCGACGTTGACGTCACCAATTGGCGGTTTGAGGCCATGAAGGCAACCTGCCCTGTCTTGAATACTAGGCAGCGGATGAGTAGCAGTCTGCCATCGCTACGGGGCCAATGGAACCATTGCCTTCTCCTGAGATAAGTAAAGATAATGAACGTTTTTAGTCTACTGATACAGATTCTTTTGAAACTGTTGAGCCGCGATCAGATTTCAAACACGCGCGGCAAGCAGCGCAGCACCCCGTTCAAGCCTATTCAAACAATCAATTAATTAACTAATCAAACTAGAGGCTTTTTTCTATTCAAATAGTCAAGCCTATAGCGCCAAAAGCTTGATAGATTTGATTAAGCTGAGGGCGCGCCGGATTAATGGCTTTTCTGGTCCTGGTAGCTAATCAGAAGGCCCGTATAGATCTAGGTGGGCTCCAGGCTTTAGGGGGGCTGTAGGGGCCTGGCCTAGCTGGCTCTATGGGGCCTAGAAAGCTAGGGGCCCGGGTAAGTAGGGCTAGGTGGGCCAAAAAAGTCGCGCCTACGGCGCGTTTCGAACCTAGATCCTCACAAAATACAAAACATATATTAGACCTCTCTACTACTCTCATTAGGGTATTGCGTGACTGAATTTACCAAATTAAATCAAATTTATTAAGTCAAGTAAGCTTTAGCTGAAAAATCAGTCAAACAGTTAAGCCTGACCCCCAGGCTTGACTTGTTTGATTGGTATGCAGCGCTGGCGGCAAGTAGGGGACATGGAAGCACAGTATGGCTTACATCTCACGGTGATATTGAAAAGTCGTTCCCAGTGATAGATCGTGACAGGCGATGGCAGCATCAAACCCGCCAGTGAGGCACAGAATCCAGACCTATTTCTTGTAAGTCCTGCAAGTATTGATGCGACTGTGACTGATTCGCAAACAGGCCCTCAAAGGCCCTGGTGCAGGGTTCGGAGTTATCACCAAGTTCATCGTCCGGACCCAACCTGAACCTGGAAGCGTCGTCCAATACGAGTATTCCGTACACTTCGGCAAGCGCGCACATATAGTTGATGTATTTTATGGGTGGCAGCACGGATTTGATTTCTGACCCTGGACTTGACAGAAGATTTGGCTCAGAGCTTGTGATTCATGAGCTTGGCCTCGTCATCACAGCGACTTTCTGCAGGACAAAAGAAGAGATCGAAGCCAGCGGTATACCAGACAGAATGCCTAAGGGCAAAATCTCCGTTGTGCCTGATGATTGGCTGGGATTGCTCACAAGTCAATCACAAAGGCTGTCTTGTAACTTTCCGAGGCCAGGACTGCCTTCACAGCGCGGAGCCTTGCACATTGGAAGGACCAAAAGTTGTCTAGGGAACAAATCACCGCCACGATGAACTACTTGGACAAAACGGATCGTGGGAAGTTAGCGTGGTGTCTCATCTTCGATGCTGCGGGCGGCAAGATCAATGATGTTGAAGTAAAAGCCACAGGGCATTCTCATAGAGACAAGGTCATGTTCTGCCAGGGCTATGTCATTGGCCCTCCCACCTTGTTGGAGACGACTAGAGCCTTCATGAACCGCCTTGTTGCGACAATTTAGGGACTTCTGGCGGCTCTAACTACGTACCCGGGTTATGTTGATCCTACCTCGGTGAACGGCCAGCAACCTTACTGCGGTTCCAATTTGCCCGCATTGGAGGCAATGAAGTCAAGGTGGGACTCGGACGGTACTTTCCACAGTCCACAGATTGTACGTCCATTGGCATGAACGCCCGCTGAAGGGTAGGTAGGGACACGAGGGTAAGGTCTTGGGTTATCAGTGGAGGTTTGGTAGTACAATCTTCTCCGAATATGCAATCAAATCGCGACTTACGCGTACTGAATGCGGAGTGTTGGTTGGTTCGATGATCAGATGCTTCGGTTGCTTTGGTTCGGGTGTGCCGAGCGTCGTGCCGGTGGGATACGGGGTTAGCGGTGAGAAATATGTCCGTGAACTCCGGAACACATCGACATGGTACTTGTCAAGTATTTCGCGCAAGGATTCCACGGAATTCCAATGGCAGTGGCTGTACTCATCCAACGACAAGTTTCAGAGCAATAGACTTATGAAAGATCTATTGCTTGAGGTGTAGGGGCAGCATGGTGCGTTTCACAGAGTACAGCAGCCCATACGAACGTCCTAATCGCGCGGTATGGGTAGATGACCCTTGATTTTGATTTTTGCTAATACATTCAAAGTGTGATTCGTGTCATTCTAGGAAGGTAACTCATCCCTGAATACGTTTGGTAGCAATCTCCCTCGGCCAATCTAACCTTTTGAGGACAGATCAAATGTGATCGTCAAGAAGTATGTCGCCAGTGTTTGCTCGCCGGCATAATGTGCCTTCGCAGACGTCCAAAACAGTCGCGTCGGGCACAAGAAAGACCAAACAATGGCTTGGCTCAACCCAACTTAGGCCAGCAAGGCCCTACTGAAGGAGCGCTACTGGAATCACAGCCCT
This sequence comes from Colletotrichum kahawae, assembly GCA_032988895.1. Taxonomy (NCBI): domain Eukaryota; kingdom Fungi; phylum Ascomycota; class Sordariomycetes; order Glomerellales; family Glomerellaceae; genus Colletotrichum; species Colletotrichum kahawae. The sequence goes on along the minus strand of VYYT01000015.1, from coordinate 4,021 downwards.
TTACCGCCATCAACGAGCAGACCTCGGCGGCACGAAATTTGAGTGCATCTGGACTTATTAATGCTCAAATTCAGACGTCATCAGTTGAGTCCCAAGGAGCTGCTGTGGAATTTGGTATAAGAACACAAATGCAGGAGACAGACACGACGTCAAGTCGCTCATCGCCGGAATTTAGCGAGACGAGGTTCTTGTACTCGCAAGCTGAAAGACTACTCGCATTCTCTATGGAACTCTAGTTCAAAGACAACAGTCGTCCTGGGTCTCATATCATGGAGGCGGCGTTGAAACAGGTTAGAACAGCGACAGGGATGACACCGACAAGCAAGCATGCTCCGGAACCCCATTTTCATAGGAGCAAGCCTTATCCGAGTATCGAGTTGATTGACAGCATTATCACTTGTATGAGAACTCCTCTCGGCAGAGAAATATCGTTACTTAGTTGGCTAATATGGATGACTACTAGGGAAGGCACAGAATATCGGCTTGAAATACATAGCAGACTTACAGTCCGTGATTACACTTACTACTTTGGAGTCTCAATGGTTGGCACTCCGTAACGGACAGGCCAATGGACCATTGCGAAATCACTACATAGTCTCGGTTAATTACGCGGCATGGTGCTTCATTGGCATCAAAATGGCTGAGACTACCAGTGCCGAGATTCATGAGCACCTGAAATCGAGCAAACGATTCTACGAGCAGAACATAATCTATGGTCTCCAGCACATGAGTGTGGCCGACTTGCCAACCACTGCCCTCTTCCAGGCCCTCTTATCGGGGGTAAGTCCGTATCGTATGTACCAGCATTGGGAAAACACATGTTGACCAACCGTTTCGGCGTTAGGCGATGTTCGCTTTCAACGTTGGGTGCTTCGAGAGAGCTTGGACATTCAACGCGGCAGCCTGTCGAGTATACGAATCCCTCCCACTCAGTGATTCCTCGGTAGAGCTTTTAGAGGAATTTCCTGCCGGCCAAGTAGACACAAATCATGCCTTCGAGCTGTGCTATATTCTCGACAAAACCTTATCTCAGACCATGGATCGAGCGCCATCGCTTGCGCCAGGGCGTATTTCGCAAAGAACTATTTCGCAGGATCCTATTAGCCCTGTCTATGGCCTCTGCAAATTGTTCTCTGACATGGCTGAAGTTCAGGATGCGGTTGTTCGTGCTCTTCAGCGCCCAAGGAATACCGATAGCTATTCGGAGCAAGTTGAGATTTTGGAGCGCACGGTGCATGAACTCAGGGGCGATTTAGAAAAGGTCCGGAAATCACCTTTTGCCAGATTTCTCTCGCTAACTCCGAATGTAGTTTCGTTGCGTTTGCGAATCTGATCCGTTCTGGGCCGGCGAGGTTGCAGCAACGTCATACGCTGCGTCTGCAATTATGACCTCAGTTTTGCAACTTGACTCGTCGACTTTGAAGAACTCTCTGAGGCAGAATGAATTACTGGCTGATGCTAGGGATTCCCTGAGATACCTTCTCTCCGCATTATCATGCCTATCTTCCGGACCAGAGGGCTACGCCATCAAAATGTCCATCTCATGGTATCAGTTTTTGATAACTCACTGTTCATTTGTGCCGGCGGCTAACAATCATAAGGAAACTGTTGTTCTATCCAATGAATCCGTACTTCACACTTTACGGGTATATGCTGTCACATCGTGACGTCGAGACATACTTTCTCCTGTCGGAGGTAACGCAGGAACTTGTGGATTCGACGTGGGACAACGAGCCTTTCGGCGATTTGATTTCGCTCTTGTCATTGCTCATAGGCTTGGCTTCCGGCATGTTCGCGGCACAGTCTGGTCCCAGTCAACAAACCAAGTCTCGAGTGCCATCGATTGCTGAGAATTTGGGCACTGCCCCGCCTGAATCCGTAGTCGTGGATGGACCGATGACTGAAGAGCTGTTCAGCCATCCTATCGAGTGGAATGAGGAGGGAGTGTCTTTAGCTGATTCTCTGGCATTGATGGTTGATTGGGACGTGCCCGAGATTGGACGTGAAAGTCACTCTATTGCTTAGAACTCTATACTGGAAGTTGATACCACCAACTTCATTGTTGTAATGATTCTAAGGCACATGAAGTACTACTTTCTTCATTTCTGTGCAATACTTCGGCACATGATTGGCCCCATGGCCAGCTTACGTAGGTGGGTCCACGAGACCTCAGATGACATGGAAGATCGAGGATCTGATAGGGAATGAAAGGACGAAGTTGGGCAGGCTACCTCGGCAAGATATTTGAGAGTTTAACTAGACTGGACCGGCAGGACTCCTTGTCTTTGCTCCGGAATACGGGGAAATTATTCAGGCCGCACGGAAACTTCCTAAAACGGCAATGCCCGGCTCCGTCCGAGAAGCCGACGATTCGGGTCTCCACGGCGGTAGAAGTATTTATCTCGAAGCAAACCTCCCCTTTAATTTCTCCTGTTCATCTGGGATGCAAAAACCATTATTAATCAGTTACTTCGCAATCAATGAAAATGCCTATCTCCCCCGAAGCCCTCACGCTCACCCTGGCAGGGTTCATGAGTGGTAAGTTCCTAAGACATTTCGCTCTCCTAGCATCGTCTTATGTCCCGAAATCACAGGTTACTATTTCAGCGGCGCTTTTGTCTTCATGCCCGCGGTGCAAAAGGCGCCATCTCCTCTAGTCGCTCACCAATGGAAGCGCGCCTGGGACGTCGGGCGCTATGTCGGAAAGGTTGTCGTTACCAGCACTGCTGCCAGCTTTGCCTACCTGGCCTACACAGAGCCAATGAAGACCGGCAATATTCGGTTCCAATCGTTTGCGGCTGCGGCCGGCATCGTCGGGGCAATTGTGCCGTATACCATATTCGTATCGTACCCGTTTAACGAAGCCATCAACGGGCAGCTTGGAGCTACTGGAAGCGACAAGACGGACTTGAAGAAGCTTGTGGCCGACTGGGGTCGCGCTGATTGGAAGAGGTCTTTGCTTGCCTTTGTTGGGACTTTCATTGGAGTCTGTGGTGCAATGGCTTAAGTTAGCCGTTTACCCAGTGCTCCAGGCAATCAATGGCAATATCAATCGCATTGATGGATCGTGTCACCAATCGCAGATCATCCTTCCGATCTAGACAAATGTATGCGGTGTCCATATGGCAGGTCTGAAAAGCAATGAGGAAGAGAGAATGCTTCACGACAGTGCCAGCGCTGCATACCAATCAAACAAGTCAAACTGGGGGGTCAGACTTGACTGTTTGACTGGATTTTCACTAAAAACTTGTTTAACTTAATAGATTCGATTTAATTTAACTAATATTACCTATTTAAGAAGTTAGTAAGGTTTTTATAATATCTTAATATACTAGAAATATACTTATCTAGTGTTCTAATATTATTCTACCCCTTATTAACCCTTCTACTTAAAGTAATACTTACTAATAGTAATACTACTACCTTAAACCTAGTTCTAGAGGTATTATATCTATTTAAGTAGTAATAGCTTTATTAATAGCTTTTATAATATTAGTATTAGTTTAGTAAAGCTAAACGTTTTTTTATATTTAGTTATTATTACTAAGATAGTAAAGATATTAAGGGTAAACTTACTGTAAGGGGCTGGCCCCTAGGCTTGTTCAACGTAGAGGTGCCGTCGATTGACTATTCTAAGCTGAAGAGGAGAAGGACTTTACAAGAGTGGGCACCTAGCTACGGAGATACGTGGTCGGGCTAGGCGGTGTGCCACGGTAGAATAGTGGATCCGGCGGAGCCGGATCTCGGTAACTGCTCCGGCAAAGCCGGAGATCTCGGCCGGGCTCTAGCCCGTGACATTACCTCCCCGCTCCCTTCCGGCGGCGCGCCCGCGGCGCTAAGGCTAGGTCCCTATCATGGTTTATCGCAGGGCCGTAACGGCGCTCGTAAGCCTCTATTGCTTCCGTCCCTTGAAGCGTCTCAATAGGCTCCCAGGTCCTTTCTGCGTATCCTTCCCACTTAACCAGAACCTCGCGGCGTTTCCCACGCCCTCGACGCTTCCAGGTAGCGGCGTCGATACTCT
>VYYT01000014.1:96612-152906 GCA_032988895.1 Colletotrichum kahawae | reverse complement strand
AGCTTTTGCTAGGCGAGATTTCTAAACCTGGGTTTAGGATTCTAGTAACTAGCTTTTGCTGGGTGGGTTTTCTAAACCTGGGTTTAGGATTCTGGCAGCTCGTTTTTGCTAGGTGGGTTTTCTAAACCTGGGTTTAGAATTTTGTAATCATAGTCATTTCCACCTCCCCCAACGTAAATCGATTTCTTTTTCTATATGGCTGGCCTTAACCCTATACCCTCGGCAGCTGTTTCCTTATATTATATCGTCTGCATCTGCTCTCAACCTCCTATCCTCTACCTTTTTGTGTTTCTCCTCTTTCCTTTCTCTTCTCCTTTTCATTTTGTTGTTTTTTCTTATACTCTATATATCTGGTATGTATATACTGTGTCATCTTCCTTCTTTGTGATGTGTACGAACTGAATGCTATTTAACCTTTGGAAAATGCTTTGAACCCGGCTGTGCACTTTATTGCCCTATTACGTACGTACACTACATTTTTCCGCTCTTTTGACTGACATCTCTGCGCTGTCCTTGACCCTTTTCTTCCATCTATCCCTAACCTTTTCCTTCGTCTATGACTCTGACCTTTTTCCCTTCTTTTAACCCTGCTCTATCTACTTACGCCTCATATATCTACTCATTGATAAATAAATCTCCCTCCTTCTTTACTAACTTGTTGTGTTTATTTCCGTTTCCTTACTGATTCCCCCGTCTCTTTACTAACTCTGAATTTCCTTATCCACACTCTCTCCTCTCTGTGAATCCCCGTTCTGCCTTATTGACTGAAATCTTCCTTCATCACCCTCCATCGACCTCCATCGACCTCCATCGACCTTCATGGATCCCTATCGTCCTCTGTTGTCCTCTATCTTCTTTTCAACTTACTATCTATTTCTGATACTGGCCCCTGAAATATCTAACACTGCCTCTTTGCTATATTATGTTTAAATCCTTCCCCTGCTCCTCCGCTCCTCGTGACTTTCTATTCTACATCCCTTTTATATTTCTATCCCACCCTTCGTATTCTTCCCTTCCTCACCTTTACTAACCCTGCTCCTCTGATTATCCTCTTCCTTCCCCTTACTAACCCTATGTCCCCTCCGTCACTCTTTGCTGTCTTCTTTCTGCCCTCACTTGTTATGCGAACTTATCCTGTGTGAAAACGTTTGATACTCCGTTTGCTATTCTGCTTCCCTTCCTGTCCGTGTTAAATGTGAACTTACGAATAAATAACGTAACCTGCTATATGACTTGTTTCTCTCGCTTACCTCCTCGTCTTAACTTCTCTGTTTATTCGTCTTACTTGTTCCCTACCTCTCTCTACTTTATTTCCTCTGTTCTAAAATTCCTTCTAAATGGTGACTATGAAACCTTCCTTTATCATCCTTCATTCTCTTCCCCCTCCTCGCCATTTCTGCTAACCCTATCTTATTATGGTCTTGATCTGCGGACTCCCTTATCTTCTGACTTATTCTACATAACCTCTATTGTCTTTATCCCTTCATTTCATGTTGAATTCCCTTTCCTCTATTACTACCTCCCTTCTCTTACACTTTCTCTTTGACCTTTTGACCTACTTTACCCCATCACTCTAACCTTTCCTTTAACCCTGATTTATTATCTAATTATGGAAATTGCAAACTACACTTCTACTCCAACCCTAAATTAATATCTTTGCTCTTTTTCCCTGCTTGATCTCTCCTTCAACCCTAAACCTCTTGCCCTCCCTCTTCTTCTCTTTTTTCTTGCTGCTCTTCTACTCCTTATTCCCTCTGTGACTTTTCTTTCTTTGACTCTCTTTTCATATTGAACTATATGATCTCAAAATGCCTTATACTTTGAATAACTATAATAATCTTAAAATATGCATAGAAAATCATCTTATATACTGCTATTATCCTATCTTAACGTCCTCTCTGGATTAATATTGCTTCTACTGAACCGTATGTTAAATGATGTATAAACTGATTCTGTTCTTTCTCTTCTGAATATGGCCTTACTAATGAATGAAACATCTATGTATGTCTTATATAACTGCGAACCCTTTAACTATATCCTTCTTACTATCTCCTCTCGTTTCTCCATTATACTACTCTGCTTTTGGCCATATATCGACGTTCCTTTTGCATTTCCTGAATGATTACCATTATCTTGGCGTCTGTACCCTCATTATGTTATAATTTTACGCATAACCCTAAAATCTAACTATTTCTAATGTATAACCCTAACTTCGGATGGTTATCTCTATTTATCTTACCTTAATCCTACTTATACTACGCTTTATATATGTGTGAATGTTCCCTCTCTTTGCTCCCTCTTTTTTATATGCCTCTGGCCTCGTGCTGTTTGATATATTGTCTGTATCTACTTTAAAACTCCCGTTCTTGCTTTTATGTCTTTTTTCCTTTCTCTTTTTCTTTTTGTTTTGTTGTTTTTCCATCTTTTTAATTTTTATTTTGATACCTTATATATCTCCCTGTCCTCTTCAAAACTATCTGGTATACATGCTTTGTTTTCTCCCTTCTCTGTGATGTGTACGAACTGAACGCTACTTCACCTTGGACAAATCCTTCGAACCTGACTATGCACTGTGTTGCCCTGTTATGTATGTATACCTTATTCTCCTGCTGTTTTGATTGACCTCTCTGCGCTGTCCCTGACCCTTTACTGCCACCTGCCCCTGACCCTTTCCTCCTATCTATCCCTAACCTTTTTATTTTGTTTGGTTCCTAACCCTTCCCCTCCGTCTTCCCCCCCACCCATCTCTGCTTATCCATCCCTAACCCTTCCATTCTTCTCTTCCTCACCCTTGCTTACCCTAGGTCCCCTCTATCACTCTTTGCTATCTCCTTTATCCCCTCTCTTGTTATGCGAACCTATCCTGTGTGAAAACGTCTGATACTCTGTTCCCTATTCTGCTTCCCTGATACACTTCTCTACTCCTTCCTCTCTAACTATAATACTCCTATCTACTAACCTTACTTACCCCGTCTTGCTCTACCCTATCACCCGTCTGCTACGCCCTCTACCGCCTTCTGCTACAACTGACTCGTCAAACAGCATAACTTGCTTGACTGCACCCCTCCCCATTGGATCATCTGCCCTAACCACTCGTATACCTCCTTCTCACTTGACGCCCACTCCCCTAAACCGTCCGCCCTGCGCATCGCCCTCACCATCTCCTCGTACACCCTCGACCCTACACCAATCGTCGCGATAGCAAACATCGTAACTATCAACCCTTGGTACTGGCATGAACCGCCCTCGACCTCTGTGAACCGCCCGCCGTCCTCGCCCAACAGCTCCTATCGCTGACACCATCCCTGCGGCAATCCGCAATGGAAACAACTGCTGAAATTTTCCATCATCCGTCCGTTGAATATGGCCTCCTCCATCTGCCTCCTGTACTACGCCGTCCACCCCCACGCCTGCTCCCCGCAGCCTGGGCAATCATCTAATATATGCCCGTCGCTCTCTCTCCAGCATATCCCACAATACGTGCACTATCCCACCCATCACGCCAACTGCTGCTTGAACGTCTCCCCCTCCTCCCCTAACCCTGAACGCTCTGCCCTGGCCTGCCACCAGCGGAACTGCCTAGCTTGCTGACTGCTCTCGAACGCCGCCCTGATCTCTTCATCTCTGGCTCTATATACCTCTCTATCCCCATCCTTGTCCCTATCCATATCTCCATCCCCATCGTCTACCCACATCACCTCCAACGCCCTCTGCCAGCATATGTCGCATGCCTCTTCGCCCTCCTGGCACCCTGGACGGTCCACCCGCCCATCCATAACCTTGTCTAACACAATCCGCTAGCATACCTCTCCCCTGATATATATCCTTATTAACACCTCCTATCACCCTCTAGCTACCCTCCTATCTTTCTCTACCTCCCCTACCTCCTTTTCCTTCTCTACCTCCTTCTCCTCTACAGCTGCCCTACTACATATAACAACCAACCAGCTTAGCTAGCTGTCTCGCCCAGCATACCTGCTCTCCTGGACGAAATCCCACAACCGCCGCAGCATGCCCGCGTGGACCACCAACCGCATATCCAGCACGTCAATGCCTAACCCTAACGCATTCATCGCCACGATAACGCCCCTATCAGCGCTATCACCCCTCCTCCACGCCTCCAACCTCAACACCTTATCCTCTATACTACTAATGCTGCTGTGGAACGCTGCGCACCCCAACGCCTCAGCCATCCGCTTAACACCCTCAATCATGCTGCTGTACACCACCGCCTTCCTGCATGGTTTCTGCCGCAACCAATCCCTGACCTCCTGGTAACCACGCTCCTCAACAGCGCTCAACTCGCCATCCTCACCTTTTTGACCTGACCATAACCCTAACCCTGATCTGCCCCAGCGGCCGCGGCTTGCCGCACCACAACCACAACCCCCACCCCCTGACCCTAACGCAACAATAACAACCCCATACTCAATATTCCTCTGCGTCGTCGCCTTGCAGAACACCTGCACCCGCTCCAGCTGGATCCCTGTTATAGCGAAAAACTCCCGCTCCTCCGCCAGCAGTAACGTCGCTGTTAAACACACTAACTGCGCCCCGAACTCCTGCACCGTCCGCCCCAACGCCCGCAATGCTGGCCAGAACCCCCTCAACCTATCTAACATAACGTGGTACTCATCCAACACTACCCGGTCTAACTCCTGCTGCCGCTATAACCGCCCAATGAAATCCTGGAATCCCTGCGTAACGGCTGACTTGGGCGTCACAAACACCACCGTTGCTGCCGCCGTGTTGGCCCGCCCGCCGCCACGCCACATCGTCAACGCCAACCCCAACCTCAAACACCACGCATCTATGTCAGTGCGCAACGCCACCAACAGCGTCACAACGATCATCACCCCGTCTAGTACGCAATACGCCAGCAACATGAACGATAAACTCTTGCCACCGCCTATGCCTATCACCTGTACGATTAGGTCGTCCTTACGCATGATCGACCAGATCACCCGCTCCTGCTGGCCGCAGAACGCCGCCTGCAGGTCCCCTATCATCTGCTGCAACTGCCCGGCAGCGTTGGCCAACTGCAACCGCGTGAACCGCTGCCGCCGCTGCCCCTCGAACTCCTCGTCCGCCGCTGTCGTTGCTGTCCGCCGCCGCTTAGTCAGTGCCCTGCCGCCCCAGTCCTCCGCCCTAAACCCTAACAACTAGTACTACTGCTAGCTGACAGCCCAGAACCTGTCCTATAACGCCGCTATGCCGAACAGTGCCTCCTGGTACAACCGCCCATATATCATCCCCGCCACCTGCATGCCATGCCCTGCCTGCAAATCTAATGCGCTGTCCTCAACCCCCATATCGTCGTCATCGTTATCATTGTTGTCGTTATTTCTGTCGTCTGCCCGCCTAAACGCCTCGTTCAAATACCAGTTAGCAATAGCGACAGCCATATGCTGCCACCTGCTGATGTTGATCTTGCTGCTGACTGACTGCTCGCTATGCTACTGCATGATCCGCCTTACCTTGTCTGACGTCCACAACCGTTCGTCCGTCCACAGGGCCTAGCTGGGGGTAGCGTTAGCGCTCTTATCTATGATAGTGTTATCATAGGCGTCGTTATCCTCAGTGTTATCATAGGCGTCGTTGTCCTTGGTGTTATTGCAGCGCTCGTCGCCCCTGGTGTTATCACAGCTCGCCTCGCCTGCCGCCCTGCCCCTTACAACCATATCGTCCGCCCATAAAAATGCGCTCTTCTAGTCCGTCTGATGGATGATACCTCCTACCTGCTGCCAAAACGGCAACACCAACCATAAATACCACACTAACAACTCGCCAACCTCGCGCAGCAAATACCAGTATATCACCTTAGCTGTCCCTATCTAGCGGTAATTCTTATGGTACAACATGACGAAACATATCATGCCGTCATGTGCAAACACGTTCCTGACCCCGCTGTTAGCTGTGTTGCTATATCTGATGCCTGCTAACTCAAGCGCCCACACCAGCTGCCCTGCCACCATATGCATCAACATCTACAACCGCTCCTAGAATAATTCCAACGCCTGTTTGTATGCCTGCACTATCCTCTTGCAGTATAGGTAGTGACTATTGCTACAGTTAGATATGGCCTCCTCCGCCTCTCCTGCTGCTGCTGCTGCTACTGCTGCTGCTGCCGCCATCCCTCGTATTAGGTCTAACCACACCCGCCGCTATACCTCTAACTCTGCAATACACCATGCAATCCACCCCTTCCCCTTGCCGACCCACGCCTCGTTATAGTCGTTATGTAAAAACGAATACCCCAGCTGGTCCTGGCTGTGGTCGTTATGCATGCTCTCCCACCTGATAGTAGGTAACGCTACTGCCAACGCTGATCAGCCTCCATACCCATCGCCATGCTCATCGCCATGCTTATTATCCCTATCCCCATGCCTATCCACCACCGCCAACTGCGCCAACAACAACTGCGCCTCCTGTGCTAACCTGTGGAACATCTCAGCCAACTCACATACCTGCACCCACACCTGCTGGAATGATATCCAGTCGCTACTCTAATCTACTATCCCCAGCGCTACCGTGTTGAACCGGATATGCATGCTGTACGTGCGCGCGTCATAAATCCAATTCATCACCCAGGGCTTATTATCCAGCCGCCCAGGCATCCACGTTATGAACTGCCGTACCTTGTCACGCACTAAATGGAATACACTGCTGGCCTCCTCGTACGCCGCCTCAGCCCCTTTAGTCGCCGTTAACGCTGCTACCTTATCCTGCCGCTCTAACCACGCCTGGTACACAACGAACATCTTGGCTACCTTGATCACAGCCAAATAATTCGTCGTGTACTCCATCGCCTAGTGCTAACCGCCGTCCTTGCGGATACCTAACACCGCTAACGCGCTGATCATCACGCTCTCCTTCTAGCTCTGCTTATATAGGTCCTCAATAATAGCAATAATAGCGTCTAAACACATTCTCTCAACCTCCTCTGCCTGCGCAGCCTGCCTGCTGCTGACGTCCGCTGTAACATAGCTGGTGAACGCATCCCATAATAACCCCTGCCGCATAGTGAACTGATATGGCAGCTGCTCGCGCTCCGGCTACTCGTCCATGCGGAACCATATGCTCACCATCTTACGCCAAACCTCCTTATACTGCTCCTATATGTCGTCCTCTATGCAGTTATTGAACGGCTGCACTAGCTTCTGGCCTATCTCCTTCCGCTCCACCTCAAACAACACATCATGCCCCACCTTATGCGGTGCTGCTGTTGCGCATGCCTTGTCGGCAACGCTGTTGAATACAGCCCACACAGACTGCAATATCTCCTCGCCGTCCTTAATCAGTTGCATGGCCTCCTGTAACTGCGTCTTGTTCAACCCTTCCAAATCCCTCGTCCACCCGACGCAGTATAACCACCCGTTCAGCTCCAACTTTTCGTCCACTGTACTGACCTCCTCGCGCGCGTCGGCCTCGAACCGCTTCTCTTGGTTCTCGTGTAATGCGACTAACCACGCTGTGTTATCCGTCCCCGGCTCTGATAGCTTGCTTCGAACGGCTACCCCTGACCCCCGCCCGACCTCGAACCACCGGCTCCCTGCGCGTAATGGGAAAAACCGCTGACATGGCACCCCCGTTGTCCACAGCACGTCCCTGGCTACCCTGGCCTTCTTACGCATATTACCTCCCTTCTGCTAATCGTTCTGCCATCCATGCTCCGCCCGGCAATGCCTTTGGATAACTTGTGACCGCCGGCACATATATGGGCACTCTGCGCACCGTATACCGTCCGTCTTTGGCGCTGCGATGTGTGGGATGGGCGGCGTGCTTGGGTCTGGATACTGCAATATGGCTAACTCGGCCTGGGTGCGGATGATCCCTGGGATTTGGCGGATGGCCTCTGCGATATGGGCTCTGCTGGCGATGGCGATCTCTCGGTGGTGTGTCCTTAAATGTGACAATACTTCATCGGCAACCACGGCAAACTGGCATGCCCTACAAATCACAATGGCATACTGGGGATTATGGACGAACGGCTCCATCCTAATGACTTGTGCTGGGGGATGAATAATGATGAATCTATTCTGCTGTTAATGGCTTGTTAAATGGCTTCCTCCTATGCTAAATACTAACATTACCTGCCTCCTGAAACTATTTACTTCTAACCTGTCTCTGCATGCATCCCGCCCCCTTGAATCATCTTCTACTGCTCGACGTTATGTAATCTGATTTGCTGGATGGCGCGCTCTTCCCAACTTGATGGGTCCGTGCGCGCCTAATCACCAACAACATCCCAATTTCCTCCTCATATGAAACCGACCTGTTCCTCCTTTTACGTGCATCGAGTACCTTTGAAAATATACCTCTGACTGGATATATATGATGGCTTTTGATGCATCCTACTTTCGTTTATTTTGGGGCTGAAAATTACAATGAACTCTACTACCCTATTTTCAATGAACCCTACCACGTGCCTTCGCGGGCCCACTTTAATTTGGCTGGCCGTTTCAATGAACTCTACTCAAGTTCATCGTGGACGTGATGTTAGCTGTCTTCCTACTTTCAACTTATATAAGGCTTAGCAGACAGGCATAACATAATATTATAGGAGCCTTAAGGCTCTATACCTACCTAGAGGAAGTAATAAGAGTACTCCTATACTACAGGGCAGACGTCAACATTAAAGGCGGTAAGTGCGGCTCCATGCTTATAGTGTCTGTAATATAGAGAAACATAGATATCATGCTCTTGCTCTTAACGAGAGGTGCTGACGTTGACCTGCGTACTAGCATCTACGGACACCCTCTGATTGCCGCCTCAGAGGTCGGAGACGCGGAGATTGTGCAGCTGCTCTTGGACAGCGGAGCAAACGTCGATGCGCGACGCAGAAGAAATCCCCTCATCGCCGCTCTCAATTTCAGCAACATCGATCTCGCGAGGCTCCTCATCCACAACAAAGTGTTACGACCGCTACAGTTGGTCACTGTAGGCTTGTAACTATATAGTGCAGAACAGGGGACAATGACAACGGATTTGTCATTATCGAAGCTTTTGCTTTGTCCCACAGTTGGTTGCCCTGACCCGCTCGTAACACAAAGCCGACGTCAAAGCACGGACCCGAGTCTTTGGGAACTCTCTGAAGGTTGTTACGGCGAAGGGTCAGGTCCAGCTCGTGCCGCTTCTGCTGAAACGAGGCGCCGAACTCAAACAGAGGTGTACTTCCCACTTGTACCGCAAGATTCCTTACGAGATCGCGAGCGAAAGAGACGACGAGGAGATGTTGCGGATGATGGAAGGCGTTTCGGTCAGAAACAGCCTTAAACAGGCCTCCCCTTCCAATATCAGTGATCGAGGTGAACGTCCAAGTGGAGGTTTGTTCTAATGATTATAAAGAGCGGGTATTTTCACGAGCTGTGTAATATAGAAGTATGGTAAATAAGGCACTATATATATGTAGCAAAGCATATAAAGAGAAGCATCTTTAGAAATATACATTGAAGATGGTTAAGACTTTAGGTATCAAAGATCGTAGTTAAGATTACATGGAAAGTAGCTCTTCTTAATGTGGCCAGCGAGACCACCCTCATAGTACCCTCTAAACGACGTGTTAACGGCGCAGATAAGGAAGTTAAAGACGTACGGCGCCCGGATATTGACTTCTGCCATGGCGTCAATCTGTTCATCGTCAAGGATTCCGGGCAGCCGAGGGTTCTCCTGGTTCTTGTTCCCGTGGGCCTGAAAGGTGTTGATGGAGCTGCCTTTCTGTTAGCTTCACATCCTCTGAAGGTTCGCTAGCAGTTGAAAGAGAGGGGAGTTGCTTACCCCCTAACCATGTCCTCCCTTGTAACGTCGCCCCATAGGGGTCCGAGATCGCTCGTGCCGGGGAGGCCGTCGAACTTAGAACAGCCGATGCCGTACTTGTCGTCGTAGCACTCTCTCTTGGGGTTTTCGGCCGCGAGGAGGAAGTAAGCGCGGTTGTCAATTCAGACCTTTTCGGACTTGATGGCGCCGTTAGTAATACGCAGCTTGATCCACTCGTCGTTGTCTGCGGCATCGCAGCTGCGTTTCGAATCCACGATACTAGATGCTGTCAGCACGTTGCCCCGAGTCTGTTTCTTCTTCAAATCTATGCGAGAGGTTGAGGGATGCATACAATGGGTTCAGATCCCGGTTGGAGACCTTCCAGCCTACGGGGATCAGCGTGGCATACAAAGCCTTGTCAATGTCTGCCCGCAGCTCCTTGGTCGAAGGAATGACGGTCACCGAGGAGATCATCTTGCCGTTGGCAATCATCTTGGACAGTCTGTCGCCCTTACCGCTGAAGATCTCGGTCGCGAACTTGTCAAGGGCGGTCTCCCAGGCGTTGATAACCAGCTTCAAGTTCGCGGTGAGGGCCTTGTCCGGGCTCGTCACGACCTTGCCTATGAGGTCCTTAGTCAGGGTAAACCCACCCTTGACCATATCGTTGGTGAAGTCCTTAAGTGTGCCGAAGTCATCGCCGTTGTTCTTCGCCCAGGGCACATTACGGATCGCTTTGTTCCATGTTGGAGCCATGGCGGCGCCGTAGCCGAGGGTGAGGATGTCGATGAGAATGGCCACGCTCAGATCGCTGTTTTTGACGGGGGAGAAGGTCTCGCCAAACGGCTTGATCGAGGTCTCGGCGTCACTGTACGAGTCCTGCAGTGCCTCGTACGTGTTCCACAGGATGGCGTTGATGTTGCGGAACGAGTTAAGGATGAAGTAGCCCGCGGGGGCGTTGGTGTCGTGACACTGCGAGGAGGAGCCCCCCGTGCAGCCGTTGCTTCCCGTCAGCTGGTGGCAGTCCATGGATTCGGGTCCATTGAAGAAGTTGCTGACTGAGCGGGTGAACACGAAGTTGGGGTTCGACTCATTATCCGACTTGTAGTTCCGGAGGGCGGCGGCCCAGGCGGAGGGCGTCAGGACCTGGTCCCAGCGCCACTCGGCGTCCTTGCTGGCATCCGTGATGCCTTGATGCGTGCATGGAATCTCTTTCCATCCGTCTTCGATGGGCTGAGCGCCGCCGCCGCCGGGGGTACCCTCGATAGGTTGTCCCGGGGGTGGCATAACGATTTCAGGCTCGTACGAAGGATCCCAATCGTCACCATTGCGGTTTCCACCGCATCTGTTGTACGCCGTGACGGCCGTGTTGGGGAATGTCGCCTGAATACTATGCAGGTCCGCGCGGCCGTCGCCGTCAAAGTCCGGGAAGTACTGGCACGAACCGGCGAAGCTTCCGACATACGCCTTCTCCGGTCCTCCAGCTGGTATCGTCGCCCAGTGGTACCGAGACCCTCCGATATCCCTCCGGCCGAGGTTGTAGTATACAAAAGAGTCGCCGGTGAACTTCTCGATCCATATGATGTCGGCTTTACCGTCACCGTCGACGTCCGCGAACTGTAGGTTGGCGCGGTCGTGACCCTTTGCGCTGAAGAATTGGTCGACATGCGTCCAGCCACCATTACCGTCCTGCGTCCAACCCCACATGCGGCCATCCTTCTCGACACAGACGTAGTCGGCTCTTCCGCTTCCCGTAATATCGGCGAAACGGATCGGCCAGTCCCGGAAGCCGACGCCGCGCTTCTCAGGGCAATTGAGGACAGGGGCCGGGTTGGCGATGTACTGCCAGCTGAAACCCCCTCCGGGTGTGTAGTTGTTCTTCCACATCTCCACGCGGTTCCCGTTGTTGTGGTCGACGTGGATGATATCACACCTGCCATCGCCGTCAAAGTCGGTCAGATGGATATCGCGACGGTCGAGATCCCTGGGCGGCTTGAAGAAGGCCTTTTGTCCCGGCTGCTTCCAATAGCTCTCGCCGTTGGCGATGAAGTCTTTGCCAGCATTCTCAAACAGGTCCATCTCGCCCTTAGAGAGGACCCAAATGTAGTCATCGCGCCCGTTGCCCGTCATATCGCAGTAAAAGTTACCGTCAGCCTCAGGCTTAGTCGCACCGTAGCCCTTGCTCTTCCACACCCTGACTTTGAACTCGTGCTTCCCGTTGGAGAGCTCTTTGTGCTCCATCCAGACGTAGTCCTTGCGTGATAGGAGACCAAAGTCCTGCGGGCTGCCGTAGACACGGGCAAAGTGAATCCTGTTCCGGATACCGTCGGCCATGCCGCCCGTGTGCGTTGGAGATTTGCCCGAAGCCTTGTTGGTGCCGATTCGCCAGGCGGAGTAGAGACCATCACCTTCCCTGCCCCAGTGGCAGCTTCGCGAGTTGGTGTACGTCGTCGCCTGTCCGTTGTCGGCAACCCAGAGCCAGTCGGCGCGACCGTCACCGTTGAGATCCTCGAAGCGTGTGCCGGCGAGGTTGCCCATGCCTTTACCCTCGAAACGCTTACCCATGGCCTGGAAGTAGGACGGCTTGTTGCCGATGCCACCGTTGCGCCAGACCCAAGCGTCACCGTTACCCCTGAGACCGATGAAGTCGGCGCGGCCGTCACCGTCAATGTCGGCGATGCGGATGTCGGCCTGGGCGTAGGCAGGGTCCCTGGCCTTCCAGGTACCAATGTGTGTAAATGAGGGCAGTGTGCCGCCGCCACCGTTGCCGTTATTGATACTGGCGAATACAGCACCGTCGGAGCCGATGCAGACAAAGTCATCGAGACCGTCGCCGTTGAGATCGACCCACTGGACGCCTCTCTGGATGCAGTTGTCGTGCACGTCGAGGTCGCCAATCAGGGTGAATTTGCCGTCGCCGTCATTCCTGCGCACAGCGTAGAGGACCTTGTCTCCGTTCTTGATCCAACCTAGCAGATCATCACGGTCTGAGCGGAAGATGCGGGCAAAGAACCACTGGTCGTGGTCCCAGTCGCTAGTGATGGTGACAACGGCGCCCATGTCCTGAGCGTCGTGGATGTACTCGCCGTCATCGTAGCCGCTGCCAACTTGTGTGAGAGCACCAGCGTTGATGCCGTTGCCTGGCACCTTGTGGCAGCCGACACCTCCTTGATCGAGAGCATCCCCGGCGTCGAGAGGTTCCACCAGCCGGCCCTGAAACCTCGCACGACCGATGGCGGCGTAAATAGGCCCGGCCATCTTCTTGAAGCCCTGCGCGTTAGGGTGGACACCGTCATCAAGATCCGAGAGAGCGATGTGGCCATCCATCTCTGCGAGGAAGATGGGTCGTCCCTGGGCGTACAGCTCCCGCACCACCTCACGATATTTCTCATTGACGGCTTGACGTCTAACATCAGCCTCACCACCGATCGGCAAAATGGTTGTGGCGATGACAACGGTCCCGGGGGAGATGTTGTCCCAGAGGCCCTGGATCATGTTGCGGAAGCGGATGTGCTGGTTCGCATTGTCAATGCTGCGAACAATGTCATTGGTGCCGGCGTTGATGATGACCATGTTGGGCTTGAACTTGTAGGAAGCCTTGGAGAGGTCGTGAATCTCAGACACAATGAATCCAGATACGGCCTCGACGTCCTATATTCGGTCAGTCATTCTGTCGTTAAACAGGCCTGTGTACTAAGATATTTACATTATCTTTCATATTACCGCTGTTCTTGGTGCCGACCATGTCGACGGGGTGGCCATCATGACGCAACTGCTGGCGCAAGACCTTACGGTAGCTAGATGCAAGCTTCTGATTAGCAAAGAGATATTTTCGGGCAAGCTCAGCTTCATGAGACGAACCTGTTCTGGTCGGGCGAGCCAACACCAAAGACAATGGAGGCGCCCAGGGCCATGATCCTCAGGGGCGTCTTGTCATCGCGCCTCTTCGGGCCGTGGTATTCAACATCACCATCCAGCTGGGCCCATGCCGTGGTCTCGTTGACAATAGGATCATCAATGAAAGTAACGTCCGTGGAAGTGGGATAGGCTGTCACAGTGTCCGCGAAGAGGAGCGCCTGCGAGCCGAGCCAGGAGAGACCGACAAGACAATTGAGGAACCTCATCTTGCGCTTCGAGAACTAAAGGAGAGACACAGCCACGGCTTTGTGTGACACAAAGGGATAGCCATTCATTCAAAGGGGGTTGGGATGGGATCTGCGCTGCATTTATATGAATTTAGATAGCATACTCTGCACATCACGCGGCATCGTGTCAATGAGGAGGACTATGCTGGGAGCGACATCGTCAGCCGACTTTCGACCCACCGTCCATTCCCATGCGACGGGTCTTTCTTTGCCATGACAGCTGACGACCGAATTACAACAGGACTTTGGTAAGATCCTGGATACTTCGGAAATTGGGGGCTCAATTCCCGAGACTGAGGTCGCGTACGACATGCTGGTTATCGGTGGTGTTGGACCTGAGAACGTTACCTTCGTATCACGGGTGTGCGTGAGAACTCTTGCTTCTTGGAGGACATCGGCGATGCCCAGGCTAGGCTGCCACTCACAAGACTAGGCTGCCACTTACAGGACAGGAAACTGACTATCAATAATAGATATCTTGGGTTTTCTCCTGTCAATGTCATACTCCGAGATAGACCTGGCCACCACGTGTCCTCACGATCCCTCCTCTATAGGCTGGGCGGTGATTGCTTGTCACTGAACCCTAAACCCTGGCCAAGCGTTCTTTGTTCCCTGTTAAGCATAAGTTCCTCCTTGCAGACAGTTCGCATGATTTATAGATTGGGTAGTTCGTACCAGGCCACCTTACCCAGCCGTAGCGAGATCACGCAACGAGAATAGTACCTCCCCGGCACTGCGACATTGGATCGCACGTGGCCGCAGGCAGCAAACCGCACCTGCGTTCCAGCGGCGCGCCCAGCCCAGCTTTCCAGTGTGCCCGATTAGGTACTGCGTATTGCCAGGCCCAGAGCCCTGGCCGCTGTGGCCTGTTTCTTCTGCTGCAAGTGCAACCTTCCCGAACAGGTATCGAACCCTCTGGCCATCTTGGCATCGAGGAGCTGCTGAAGTTCCTTCTAGCCATCTTGGCAACGAGAAACTACTGAAGTACCTTCTATCCATCTTGGCATGTGAGAAACTGCTGAAGTTCCTTCTAGCTATCTTAACATCAATTGACATAAGGAGCAGCCGAATATCGTCTTGCAGTATCTCTAGTGCTTACGGAGCTGCGCTTCAAAGTTTCTTCCTCAAAATGCTAAGCCGGCCTCTGCCACCTTCAGGGGGTTGTTAACAGGGGGGTCAAGGTCTTTCCTCACAGAAGGCCTTTAAAATAGGCAGCTTGCCCGCCGCTCCCAGTAGGAAGACAACGTCGTTCAAGTACGATCGCTTGAAATGTCACGTGAGGATGGTGTTGTCATTGTCGCAGGCGCGGGCGCGGGCTGAATCTAGCCGAAAAACAGAAGTCACTAGAGGAAGTTCTGAACACATTCCGTTATATCCAAGGGTCTATCGCATTCGGATGTCAAACTGATCTAGTGGTGTCGCAAGTGGACTTATCGCGAGTCTGCGATGCAAGCCCCGAGAGAGTGTATTCAAAAGACCAAAAGCGCTAAGCAGCTCTAAACGTGCGATGACATCGATAAGAATAAGCTCTCGAGAGGCAGTTTCCCCGGTTCCAAACACGTGGATGTCTTGCAAAGTTGGAATCCTCCGCAACGATTGGGGTTTGATGAGAAGAGCCAGACGAGGCTGTTGACCCGTCTTGACCAAAAGTCAGATTGGCGGCACATATTGATGCTGGGGCCTGTGAGTAAGGGAGCCGATTCCCTAGAGAGACCTGAGCCGAAGTTTAGCGAATATGTAGCCTGAGAATATGAGCCCGGAGCACCGAGTATGCACACCTGCATATACATAAGGTACAGCACCAAGTTTGATTTGGCCTCGTGAATATCTTGTTTGAGGGCCCCATCCTCTTTCTTCCGATTTCTAAAGACCCGGACTTTCAGGGCCTTCGGGTTTCCAGTGCTCTGGCTTTGCCCTTAGATCTTCTTTCAAAGGGATGAAGCAGATGCAGATCCCACCGGACGGCGTGTAAGAGGTTAGCAAGGCCTGGCTTCTGAGAACATCTAGATCACTATTACTGCTCGGGTTGATCATATAATTAGGTCAAATTAAGGTTGTCTCTGGTCAAAGCCTGAGAGAATCTGGGCCAACAGATCATTTTCTACTTACAGATGCTCGTGTAACTGCTGGTCTTTGCCCGAAAAACGTGGAATAGGGAAGAACACAAAAGCCCGAAAGGTTAGCATTGGAGACTGCCCGAAGGAGATTGTGCGCGAGCCAGACTTGTTGCCTCAGAATCAGAAGCACATTCATGGAAGTGTACTCGAACAGACCCATCCAATTCATTCCAGCAGAAATGGCATTGCCGCGTTGTACAGCGTTGCTCTCTTGCATTTGGTTGAGCAAAGGTGACGGGGACTGGGAGAATTATACGCACAACTGGGGCCAACTACGAGCACCGGTGGCTGTACTGAACGTAGTTCGCGAGCTGTTCCGTGCGTCCAACGCCGTATAACAAACCCAGTCTTGAAACGAAACAAACTCCAATAGGCAAGATAATCCCACCCTTTTAAGATTAACGTTCATGGGGAACTTCTCGAAACAAATATTTGAGTTTCAGATACCGGTAGTTTGGGGCTATGAGCAGGGATTCAAGAAATCTTATCTCAATTCCTGTGGGCCAGATAAAATAAAGAGTCTCCCCTGGACATTTCCTTCCAGCTGCACCCAGGCAACGTGTCTGCTGGGATAGGACTCGGCACGCAGACGACACACGCCCTTCTCAGACCAAGCGGATTCGTCGGTCATTGTACCCAGAACTTCGATCCACAATCTTCTTTCATCTCCATGACATGTGCACTTAACCATGGTCGACTTCGATGAAGCAATCCCTGCGCTCAATCAGCGACCGGCAGCGCTAGCCATTATCATTGTTTTTCTGGTACGCTACTCGATATTCCTTCATTCCATTCTACATTGCCCGCTTTTCGGGCTTTGCTCAGGAATGACCCATAAGGCTGACGACGTCCTCAGATCCTCGCCTATGTTTGTGGCATAGGGCGGCTGTACGTTCGCTTTTTCGTCGTTCATCGCCCCGGCTGGGATGATGCATTGCTCGTCATGGTCCTGGTATGTTGTCAATTCCCAGCCGGACGCACTCTGAGGGTCAGAATTCTAAGACTATCTTCTTTCCAGATTACCAGTACCTTGTGTCACGGGCTAGAGCCCGGCCGAGATCTCCGGCTTTGCCGGAGCAGTTACCGAGATCCGGCTCCGCCGGATCCACTATTCTACCGTGGCACACCGCCTAGCCCGACCACGTATCTCCGTAGCTAGGTGCCTACTCTTGTAAAGTCCTTCTCCTCTTCAGCTTAGAATAGTTAATCGACGGCACCTCTACGTTGAACAAGCCTAGGGGCCAGCCCCTTACACCTTGTTATCATTAGCAACATGCATAGGTAAGAGCAATGGTGCTTGATCACGATGAAAGCCCGAATCTAACCGAGTCTATGTAAGCCCTCTCAAACGGGTTGGGAAAGCACTATGCTACCCTTGGATTAATTGGCACGGAGGCCTTCATCAAGGCAAGCGTCGTTGTTGGCTTTATACTGGCGTATAATTCCAAGGCGCTAACTTTCTGACAGACCTTTTACATCTGCAACGCTGCGTATTGCATGGCGACAACCTTCATCAAGATGGCTCTGTTATGCCAGTATCTCACAATGTTTGACTATGGTTCACTGTCATATCGATTGAGCATGGTAATGCTCATTGTCACAGCGATGTGGGGCACCGCATACTCCATCCTCGCCTGGTTTCCATGTAATCCCGTTTCGGCACAGTGGGAACTGACAAAGCCGGCCACGGGGCGATGGGGATTTGGTTCGGACGACCTCGGTATCTACAAACGAACATATATCAGCCATGTAGCGACTAACATGTTGCTCGACATGGTGGTGTGTGGGTTGCCACTGCCGTTCGCGTGGGGAAACGGCATCCGGAAGAGGTCCATTTATGGAGTTGTCTCACTTTTCATTCTAGGTGATATGTAGGTATCCCGACAGTCTACTCAGACGTCTGTGTGGATTTACTGACTTTGTTTGATGGCAGTGTTGTTGCCATTGGGGTTAGCCGTCTTGTGTCCATCCAGAACACAGAGGCCGGCACATACCTTAGGGTGGACCCGTCTTGGTACGCCTGTGTTCCTGCTGTACTAGCAACCGTTGAGGTAAATCTGGCTACGGTTTGTGCGTCCATACCAATTGTCTGGCCAGTTACGCAACGGGCCCTCAGCAGAATATGGGTCACGAGAGAGGTTGAAATTACCTCTGAACCGGGCGACTATCCTCTCACTGCCGGCGCAAAACCTTACGACAGTTACTACATACAAAAGACCTCAGCCTGGTCTATCACCAGCCAGCAGCCGAACGTAAAAGGGATATAAACATCAAAATTCAGCTGGGAAATGTGTTTTTCTAGGTACATTTGATTAATTCCAACAGAAATAATGCAGGAAATAACCAAACAGTTGGTTCTATACATGATAAGAAAGCGGGTACATACCCAGTCACCTTGGTTCTCAAACCTTCATAGTGGTCTCAGTAGAACGACTTTCGGTTCTTATTTATATTCGTTACTTGAGATGAACTCCTTCTTGCTCTTCCTCGCGTGGATCTGGCCACCTTTGCGTTTTCTTTATTCTGCAGCTACGAGGATTCCTATGAAGGCTCATGTGACCCTCTCGTAGACAACTTTGCTGAAATATTTCTTGCTGGTGTTGCGTTGCGTGGACTTTCCTCTCGTAACGTCCCACACCCACTTCTCAGCACCCCCCACTTCTCGGCACCCCCAATTTCGATGCCCTCACATTGATACACATCAACTTCAACCACTTTTTATATGTATTATGATGCTACGACGATGCAACTTTCGCTATCACTAGGGTTTTCAGACTCGCTGGATTCATCTGTGCTACTTTCAAGTTCGCCCGCCTCGATTTAAGCCCTCCGAATAGCCTCAATATCAGCAAACTTCGAATTTAGGCTCATTTAAACCTTCTTCCGTTTCCTGGCCTTACTGGCATCAACCTCTGCCTACAGCACCTCAATCTTTCGTTAGGCTACTGCTAGTTGGTATGCCTTCTTATCAAAGCTTTTCTAAACCTTCCGAAAAAGTAGGCGCTGCGTATGCTTATCATTATCCAGCTTACTGAACAGGCTGAACTGATCCTGAAGCTCATCCCTCTTCTTAGGGGTTGACTAAGGGACTGCTGATATATCTGCCGCCTATTTTTCGCTTGCTTTACTATCAGAGAGCCTTTTACAGATCTGACTAGCTGGTTTGGCAGGGGTTAACGTGTTCTCAAGCAGCAGAGGGCTTATGAGGGGTCTGGCTATACTGACAGGCCATAAACCAGTCCATTTCCAGCTACTGATAATGTTCTTGCTTATCAGGGCTGCTTTATACGCCTTACTATAGCATGCAACGAAATTTCTCTTACCTACAACTATACCAGCATCCCATTCAGCCAGTAATCCAAGCTCCTTCTTATATGCTGCCTTGAGGGGCCTAAAAACCGACTGATCAAGTGGCTGAAGGACGTGTGACGTGTGTGCTAGCAAGAACAGCAAGTGTATCTTGTTCCTGAAGCATGTATGTATAAAAGCAGTAGTCTCATGGCTTCCATGACTATCCAAGATCAATAATCTGACCTCTGAGGGGTCCCCTGGCTGGGTTGAAGGGATGAAGACCTCTGTTAACCACTTGACAGCTGTAGAGTCTGAAGTCCACCCGTTTTCTGTAGCTATGAACTTCCAGGATTCATATAGCGTCAGATCTAGAAGGAACCACTACTGCTAGACATTCTTGCCCTTATATATAATAAGTGGAGGCAGTGCCTTACTAGTTACAGAGATATACTCGATTAGAGATATCTAAGCATACGATCTAGGCTATTTCTTACGAATAGAACGAGTTTCTGATGATCTAAGAACAAGCCTATTTGATCCTCTACTTTCTAGAATACTAGTCTTATCTATATTATATCGATTAGAGGCTTTAATAGCCATGATCTCAGGTATAGCGAGGTGCTTGAACCATTACCTGATCACATTAGTTGAAGCTCCATTGATACGCTAGGAATCGATTGCTCTGCTTCTTTGGACCTTTACAGATAGGTTTCTCTTAATAAAAGACTGCACCCAGTTCTTTCCAAGAGGCTGGGAGTCTCCATGGACCTGTAGGATACGTTCAGCAAAGTCCTTAAGTTGCTGATGGGTTAGAGGCAGGCCTAGGGCAGCCTGAATTCGAACCCATTCAGCCAGATGACTTTCCTGGGTTAGAGAAAGCCTTTGCAGATCAGAAAACGCTATATCTCGCGTCTGCACCCCCTTTATTCGACATTGTAGTGTTGATCGCGGCACACCATGCTTAAATGCAGCTTTTTTGATAGATTGACCGTTTGCGATCGCTTCAAAGGCATTGATAATGTCATTTTCGGTATATGATGGCATTGAGACCTTATTATACGTTATATAAAGTATGGTGAGAATTGAATAAAGATTGATGAAAATATTAAAGATTGAAGTTGAGGGGTATTCATGGCGGTGAGCGATTTTTGGGGTGCCGAGAAGTGGGGGGTGCCGAGAAGTGGGTGTGGGACGTTACCAAAAGCCGTTTGCGTAGTCCTGGCTGAGCCTTTTCCATCGGCCACAGCCTCTATTTCCATATTGCGTTTGGTTTCATTCCATCATCCCAACCTTGCGGAAGTACGATCTTGCTATTTGGCATTTTCATTCTGCAACGCCTCTGGTTCGGCAATTTCTGCGTGTAAGAAGTCTTGGTTGATCAGGTCTTCTACTCGTTTATAGTTGATCAGTATCTCGGTATTCTCTTTCATACATAGTTTAAGTGCCAGGCCAAGGCGCGCGTGAGTGACATCGGAAGCTAAATTCTCTCCCGAAGATTCCTTCAAATGTGATCAAAGACCGGTCTAAATTCTCCAACGTAACATCTAATCTCTTTATTCGTCAAATCTGTCCATTCAACCAGTCGCCCATTTACAACATGGCCGGCATCAGGGAACCAGGCACTGTTGGTATCCGTGAGTCACCTACTTGCCACGTGACAACCGAATACAGATTCAATGCGGCGACAACCCCCGCCTCATGGTGGTCACCTAAACGACTCTTTCCGATATTTTGGTTCGCCTCCAGTATCGTATTTGTGGAGTTTGCGCAGATACTGAAAGAGTGGTTCCACAAAGCATTCAGGCTGATGATGTCTCAAGGCATATTCAAACTTGTTGTCCTGACTCCTACTCATTGTCAGACCTTGAAGTGATTTTGTGACTCTTAATGCTGCAGAGAAAGTTTTGAAAGGTTGAGTGCTGGAAAGTTGATTTCATTCGACGAATGTCTCTTCCACTGTCGGTTATTCCAGCGACCTCTTCATGAAAACCGCCGATCCGCTTTATCGCGGACTATGTATGCCGCAGCAGCCTACGGCGCAACAGCGGGCGTCTACTTCATAACACATGTTACACCTCATTTGGGGCGGATAGTAGGTAAATAAACTATTGGTGACTAACTTTGGGCGGCGGGCTCCGCGTGGGTGAGATCAGAACTCAGATTGCTTTTTGGGGATAAGAACCCTCCTGAGATCGCCACTCGTGCTTGAGCATGTCCATCCAACGTCTTTCCAAAGGAGTCCCGTTGTATCCTCGCATCAACTATCGCATGGCTAAATTCCAAGAAATAATTTACAGCTGGAGTCGACTTTGATCAATGTACCATATGATAGGACTAAGTCTTCTAGTGTGAGGATCGTTCCTCTTCCAATACCACGATCTGCAAGAATTCTGGCCCATCGCTAGCATCTTCTGGGTTAAAATAGACGGTTTCATCGTTTCGGTATTACCTGCCTTCTGAAAGTCGACTTGGGCTGAGTGCCGGTATTGTCCATGTTCAAGCAATCAATGCTTCAGTTTGTCATTCCGCCATCCCATACTCTGCGTTATAAACGAAAACCCCAACACACCTAGAGGCGGTGATAGGCTCGCCAACGCGATCTTTAACATACTCTTCTGTAATACAAGTGAGCAGCAAAGACCCATCAAAGCATTTGTAGTGGAATGTCTTCAGTGAATGGTTATCTTCTTCGAAGTCCAAAACACTGGTCGTCCAATTCTCCAGTCCAATAGCATGTGGCAAGTCACATCAGCTTTTCTGTCTTACTTGTTGCGGAACTTTCGGATTCCCAGGCAACCATAAACTCTCACTTGGGGAGGATCATTCATAAGCTTGTTTCAAGCAGACTGTGACTTGACCTTGCAGCATCTTCCATGTGATTAGGGTACCACCGCCAACTTCGGATAGACAACGGCGATGTACCTTCTTATTCGGACTTATGAGATTACAACGAGATCCACTGTAAAATATCTATTCGCCGGATATTTTCCCATTTGAGTTGTCCGTCACGGGCGAATCGGACTTTACTGATGATGCTGACACCTGAAGCTAGCGAGCCCGGGAACAACCTCCAAAGTCCGTGAACGGTAAGTCGGGATTTTAGATTCGTTGATTGATGGTTCCACCTTCCATGTATCAATATACGTAAAACAAATGAAGTCAAGTTATTCATGTTCGGATATCCTCTCGGTTTTCTTGTGCTTCGGTATGGAGAATCTCCGTCTCCACTGGAGATGCGGGCCTGTCGCCATGGTCATACTGACAGCGTATTTATAGGGCAATCTGTTCTCGATCCTGCCCATTGTTAATCGGAAATTTTCAACTCTTATCTTGTCTCTTCGACACTACCTGCCTTGAATATGGCGGATCGTTATGTCGCAGTTCACGCCAATCCTAGCGGTCCAGGAGACGGCCGCCCGGATGCAGACCGAATCATTCGCGATGAAGGCCTGATTGACGAACTATCCAATCGAACAGTATTCATCACAGGATGCTCCTCGGGTATTGGCATCGATACAGCAAAGACTCTCTTTCTCACTGGCGCCTCCCTTTACCTGACCGCCCGCGACATCTCGAAGGCCAAGGCTGCTTTGGGTGACACCCTTGTCTCCAGCCCGCGTGTCCACCTTTTGGAACTCGATCTGGCTTCGTTTGCCAGTGTACGTAACTGTGCTGAAGCCTTTTTGTCTCTCAAAGTGCCGCTCAACATCCTGATATGTAATGCGGGAGTCATGACGCCTCCGGAAGGCCGAACGCAGGATGGCTTTGAGACACAGTTTGGTACCAACCATCTGGCCCACTTTCTTCTTTTCGAACTCCTTCGTCCTGCATTGCTTGCAGGGGTTACAAGGGAGTTTGCTTCTCGCGTTGTCATCCTGGCTTCAATCGCTCATCGCTTTGGAGAAGTTCATTTCGACAACATCAATTTCGACGGGTACTATGATGCCATGGCTGCCTACGCTCAGAGCAAGACAGCGAATCTTTGGACAGCGAATGAGATCGAACGCCGATATGGCGCACAAGGCATACATGCTTGGAGCGTGCAACCCGGCGCAGTCCTCACGGACCTGACGAGACACATGTCTGATGAGCAACAAAAGGGGCTGAAGCAAGACGATTACTTATCCAAAATCTACAAAACACCCTCTCAAGGTGCCTCCACCTCGGTATGGGCAGCGACTGCTGCCGCATTGGAAGGGAAAGGCGGACGATATCTTGAGGACTGTCAGATAATCGGTGCATGGGAACCATCAAAAGGACTGTACAGTCCGGGGTATGGCTAGCATGCATACAGTGTGCCGAAGGCCAGCTTGCTTTGGGAAAAGTCGAACGATTGGGTGAGGTAGATCTGGATCAAATAGTATGCCTTTGAAGGGGTGACCGAATCAGTCTTTTGACCATTGGCTTTCATCTATTATAACTAGGTCTAGCCTAGGTTGAAGTGATTAATCGGCAATCTTCAAAGGCATGTTATCGATTGCAATCTTTCAGGTGGCTCGACCATTGGAAGACTAAGATAGCTTGGTGTTATGAACTTATATTCGTCTCGTTGTGCTCAATGCCTGCTTACCTAGCTTATATGAATCCTTGCAGTAATGGGACGCAAGTGGGGTGGGCTTAGCGGCTGGAATTTGAACAATGTTTGAAGCTTGCATTTATTATTTTGATTGTTCGTAACCTTTCCCTGAAGTTTTTCTTGGCGATAGATTTCGAGATTATCCTATTTAACGAGACGTTCTAGAGTATCTTCGTTTCTGGTTGTCAAGTCAACATACTTAGACTTCAATTCATTAGGTAGATCGCATTCCATAAAGAGGGTATCAATTGTTATCCTTGTCTTTGCCGCTATGTTGTCATGGAGAATATGAGACACTAATTAAACAGACACTAACAACTTCAGACACAATCTTCACCATCTTTGCAGGTTCGTATTAGTATACAAAAAACGGCCACCCGCCGCATTTTGTTATCTCGTAAACGCTACTTGCTCTGTCAAAATTGGTTCTTTTTCCAGTCTCACAGTATCTTCATCATGACATCAGGCGATTTTGGAGCTGTTTACGTGAGCGACAAGTGCGGCTCTGTCATATACAGTCATATTTACCAAGCAATATTCCTCAAAGGAGCGCCAGTGGTTCGGCTTTTGGAGTCGTGGTGCATCAGAAACAGCAGGAGTAGAGATGGCATCAAGCCAACCCTCGCGGTAGTATATTTCAACACTGGCGTAGATGCCGACGAGTATCTTCGCATTAAGGCGGAAGTGGCAGCCAAGGTATGTCAAGGCTAGACCAAATCCAGTTCCCCACTACGGCAAAAACTCATTAGGGTGTCTCAGGCCGGGGTCGACTTCATTTCATACGAACTGCCACCAAATGCGTCTACAGATGGAGTTCTCGGTGTGATCTCTGCACTGAATAAGAATCCCCAAACTCACGGCATTCTAGTTCAGCGTCCACTGCCGACGCAAATCTCTGAACCGGACGTTATGAGCAGTATCAGTAGACGAAAACACATTGAAGAGCATCTGCAAGGAGAGTCTAGCAACATTGCTGTGGATGGAGTAGTTCGTCTGCTCGCTCCTCATCGTAAATCCCACATGCTCGACTTATCGATTGTGCTTCTTGGGGGCACCAACATCATCACTGCGGGGTTCAAAGCCGAGCTGAAAAAGCGATATCCACGTGTTGAGATGTTCAAGACACCAGAGGAAGCGAAGCTTGTCGACAGAGACGGGCTTGTTGTCATGACAGAGCTCAACAAAGGAGGCATTGTGCACCCTGAAATGCTTGGGCCAGGAGTCGAGTTGGTCGTTGACCTGGGGTTTGACGTAAACACGAAGATGGGAGATCTAGATCCGAGGGTGTTTGACGTCGATGGCTTGATGGTGATCCCAACTCCAGGTGGCGTACTGCCTGTTATTATCTGGCTGATGATGGAAAGGACTATCAAAAGCAAGGCCGGGCGCAAAGTATCAAGATCCACATAGATCCGCAAGGGATGTGCGCAGATCTTGAACTTAATCAGAATGAAGTCAGCTTCGTAGAATAGCCAGTAATGTTGTGGGTTCATACGATTCCTGAATAAATCTTCTGTATCAACTCCAACTTTCAAGGCACAAATAACTTCTTCTTGGCGGTGATCAATTTGATTGATGACGCTTCGCTTTTCTGACAGCTTGCATATACTCAGGGGACGGGGATGATGTGATGTTGACGTATCTTGACTGCATCCGGACTCATTCGTGTAGGTTTGTGATTCTACGAATGAACCCGGTACCCACAACCAGCCACACATCAGCTGTTGCCGTTGCTGTTTTCGTAAAACATTGAAGTGTTTGGGCTGGCAAAATATTAATTTGTTTGACGTCTCGAAAGGTAAAACATGTTCATATCCAGAGTCATGTCTTGAGGACTTTGCTTTCTACACAGTTGGCAGTGCGAACGTCGATATTGTCGTCATTGTCTCAAGGACCGGCACTCGGCGACTGATGGAAGAATACAAAGATGGGCCAAGTCAGACTTTGGTGAATGCAACTAGATTATGCTTCGCTAGCTAATTACATATTACGTCCCCAGTATCCATCCTGTAGTCGTGGTCGTAGGCCTGTACAAAAACTACGTTTCTGTGGTTGTGTACTTGCGGCATTTGATTAATATGCTCAGAGTGTTGACAAAAGCGAGCATGAAGCCAACATTCACGCGCTTACTGGTAAGAAGCGCGGTAGGTATCCCAGTAGGAGTGCATGCGAGTCTCCTGGCCATCAGTGAAGTGGGTGAAGCAGTCGCTGTGTGGATAATTAGTATACCTGTCATGCATACACGCAAAGAGTGATACTTACTCGTCAGAGTAGTCCATGTAGTTGGTGACGGGGTCAGTGCCGGCAAGGGTGGGGCAGGTATCACGGCCAATCTCGCAGTTGTAGGCCTCCTCAGACTCAAAGGGAGTGTCAGCAACGTAGTCGCCGTTACCACCGCACTGGTAGCCCTCGAAAGTGTGGTAGACTATCATGCGTGTAAGCCAAGTGGTCCTCTTTCGATTTGCGTCGGTTAGCGTGGTGTCACTTACGTCCAAGCCAGTGGCCAATCTCGTGGGTGGCGGTGTGGCCAAGGTTGTACTGGGCCAAGCTGCCTCCGGGAACAGCAGTGGAGCGGATGACAACACCATCGTAGTAGAAGGCAGAGGAGCCGGTAGAAACGGTCTGGGGGAAGTAGGCGTATCCGAGGTAGGGGGTACCGGGAAGGAAGTAGACGTTCAGGTCGGCGTAGGTGCCCTTGCGGAGCGAGCGCTTCATGGTCAGCTCGGCCGAGTCAGAAGCCCACTGGGTGTTGATGGTCCAGTCGGCACCGGCTTGGGTGAACTGAACATCGTGGGGGGCGAAGGCCGCGTTCAGGACGTCGAGCTGGTCGTCCAGGGTAGCCTGGGTAAGGTACCCATTGGCAACAGTCTGGGACCTGGCAATGACGTGCCAGTAGACGTTGACGTTGATGGGGGCCAGACGAGTGGAGTTGCCAGCGACGCGGGCGTTCTCCTCCTTAAGCATCAAGCGCTCGGCAACCTCGATCTGCTCCTCGGAGGGAGAAGGGGTACCGCAAGAGCGCTGGGCGAAGGCGCCGGAGGCGACCGCGAGGGCGGAGAGGACAAGAGTCTTGAACTGCATCTTGGAGGGGGGACCGGACACCTGATTGGAGAGAACCTGACTTGAGAGGACTGGGATGAGGATGAGGATAGAAGACACCTTGATGGCTGGCTTCATGGCAGTTTATATAACCATTTGACCGTTCCCATCATGAAGCTCACATGCTGGCAAGACATATCGTGACTTCAAAGCATTTCGACTTTCAACCTTCCCAAAACGGATCAGACCGAAGGTTTAGCACACTGCAACGGACGGTCTTGTGGTACGCAAACTGGATCAAATGCAGCGATTCTCTTTGCGGGTGCAAACGCAGGTGGCTCCTGTGCTCCATAGCTGAGGAGTTGCTTCATGGGCAGGTTGAGGGCACCTGCTGAGTTTGTCAGGTCGCATGCGCTTCTATTGACGACACCCGCCAAAAGCTTGACGTGATAAGACGGTTGGCCGGCATATCTTAAGTTGCCAAGGAAAATCGCGGCTTTTGCGATGGTTCAGGAAATGCCAAGACGGTGAAAGGAGCCAAGAAAGGGACGGTATCCAGGCTCTGGTTGGTATCTCGTACAACGCTCTGATTAAACCAAGCAA
This sequence comes from Colletotrichum kahawae, assembly GCA_032988895.1. NCBI lineage: Eukaryota > Fungi > Ascomycota > Sordariomycetes > Glomerellales > Glomerellaceae > Colletotrichum > Colletotrichum kahawae. The sequence continues at coordinate 125,382 of VYYT01000014.1, read as the reverse complement.
TGGCTGGTTATCGACTTGCCTTTTGCGCCAACCGAGGCCCATTAATTGGCCAGCACCAAGCACGGCTGAGTTCATTCGCGCGTATTATCGTTCCCACTCAAAGTCTTGGCCGTTGATTTAAAGTCTTGGCTCTTGAGCTTCACCGCGTCTGCTTGGATGGGGATTGGCCAAATCAAGCTTATATTTATGAGTGTCGGGCATAGCCGGTCGCCGAGATGTTACCTTCCTTAATTCGACCACAACTCCACCCTCCTCCCCCTGAGCCCGACAAGCCCCGTCCCTCCGACCCCGCGCCGGTCCAACCCACATCCCGGTGGCGCTGGAGGAATGCCCGCGCACATCGCATCTCATCGCATCTCATCGCCAACTCCCCGCCATCCCCTGCATTGCCTCCCTTTCCCCACAGCTCCGGGAATAATCTCCATCTACCGCCTCCCGCTGCCGCCGTCTGCCATTTTAGATCCTTATCTCTGGTGGCGGATAAGTCGACGTCAAGACCAGCTTCCAGTCTTGGTAGATGGTCCAAAGTGCCAAGCTCGTCAGTAAAATGAGTTTCGTCACAGTAAGACACTTGGTAGTCTCATGGCGCATTTCGGAGATGGCTACGCTCTGGTGTCCTGCGGAAACCGCCGTAAACCACACGCCGGATCAACGAAATGGCCTCCAGACTTGTGAATCGTTTGTTCTGCTCTTCCAATACCAGCACAAGGTCACTCGACTCATCTGGCTTGCTTACAGCTACTGCTATTCTCCTACTTTGGCTTTCCTATGAATCTTTCCATCTGACGCCTCACCAGATTTCATGAGGCAGAACAATGAATGCATTGGGAAGGGGGTAACGTCGATGTCAATGTTTGGTAATGATGTGCACAGCGAGCTGCATTCGCCAGTTTGTTGGTTCCGCGGTATTGGATCAGAGTTTCACCCGTGATCGCCAAACTTGGCGTGCGTGATCTGCGATTGCATGGACCCTGCCGACCGAGCCTCATTAAACCTACCGAGGGCACCACAACGATGATAAGATGAGAGACTTAACTATACCGACAGGCCTCTTCTTCCTATCCCGGCAGATGAGAAGAGCGGAAACTGGGCTATACGGTTTGAATAATGCGAAATACAGAAAATGGTTTCAGCCGCCCACGTGATGATCTTTCTCGTCAACAATCGCTGTCTACTTAGGCATGCAAGTTTCATAAGACATTGAAATGTCGATCTTTTCCAAAGCGACAGCCAGCAGACTGGGATGAGACACTGCGGAATGTGAATTTCAATGGTTTGATGAAGCCCCCGCAACAGGAGTAGCTCAGCAGGGAGAACGCGAATGTCTCACCTTGACCTCCTGTCTGTATAGCCAACGGGGCTGCTGACCATATTGTTGGAGCACGGAACAGAGGTCCAAAATCGATGTCTTGAAGAACTATCCGAGCCTTGCGAAGAGTTCCGTACTCAGAATTGGACATAAAACCCAATCGTGGGAGTTTGGCGAGTCCTCCCGCTTCGTTATCCTTTGGTGGGGGTTTGCCTGATATGAGATGGGCTTTGGCCAATCGAGCTGAACCTTTGCATTCCTCACGACCTGACCCTTCCACCCCTTGCTTGCAAAATATTTCCCTGTCCAGGGATGATAGGGGATGGTCAGCGATATGTAAAATGATGCGGGAGCTCCATCATGTGGTTTGCAATCTTCCTTGGCCATTTCATAAAAACCTGCTATTGACTATCCTCCATCCAAGGTTACTTTTCCCGCAGCGGTCACGATGCTATCAGGGATCAATTATCACCGATGGCTACCTGTTCTCACTTTGGTGGCGATATGGATCGTACTTGTCTCCAAGGGCCGACTCACTTACTCTCCTTCTATTGCCGAGCCTGAGTTGGTCTCTCAATCAAATTCTACCACAGAATCGACAACGGAAACACCAAGAATTGTCATAGTCTACTCGTACACCGAAAGCGAAAAGTCCCGGGAGAATCTTCGATACTTCGTGAAGTTTGGACTTCACCGCGCAGCAGACTTTATATTCATCTTCAACGGGAGGACAGATGCCCTCAGAGAAGTACCGGAAAGGAAAAATGTCCAGATTGTGATGCGAGAGAGAACTTGCTCTGATCTTGGCGGTCACGGCGAAGTTCTTCGCGGCAACAATATCTGGAAGCAGTATGACTACTTTGTTCTACTGAATGCCAGCGTACGGGGCCCGTTCATGCCCTACTGGAGCAGTAGCTGCTGGTCCGACATGCTTTTGGCAAAAATAACCCACAAGGTCAAGGTAAAATATTTGGCATTCCCTTGATTTCCCTCAGTCTTACTTCCTACCATGCGTGCTATCTAATCTTTGTTCCCGAACCTTTCCGACTGCCTGGACATATAGCCATATAAGACTGATCGTTTAGCAGCTTGTTGGAATCACTGCGAAATGCTGGCCACGATTCTACATTCCATCAATGGTCTGGGCCACTGATCAAACTGGAATCGGCCTTTTGCTTGACGCCTCCCTGGGAAGAAGCCACTCAATTTTCGGTGGGCCTGGCGAGCTTGTTGGACTTAGCGGCTGCTATGATACCCTTCACAGCGCCGCTCACGCCGAGATGGGAGCGACGTCAATGATCACGGGCGCGGGATACACCGTTGACGTCTTGATGACTTCTTTCCACAAAATCGGCAATGCTGGAAGTTATTGTGAATCAACACCTCCTGGGGTGTTGGATCCACTTCGAGAGGGAGATTATTTTGGGTTTAGCATTCATCCGTATGAGACTTTGTTCGTGAGAACAACGGCAGGTATGAGCTCCCTTCCAGTGGAGCATCTGTCATCTTGGATTGAAGACAGTGGATATTCAAGTTATTTGAGGTGTGGGCCGTGATAGGCTTGCTGTATGTCGAATCGAAATTGCGTCTTCACACAAGCTCAGAAACCCAAATGTTACTTTTGCAGTGGTTATATCGCTACGGCGTTCGTAGAGGTCTCTTGAGAGAAAATCTTGCTCTTGCTGGTAGTCATGTCTCATCGCTCGTTTACTCTGGAATATGTCCTCGTTTCTTCTGATTTTTCCTTCGTGGTGTCCGCGTCCACTCTAGATACCCAACGTTTCGATTTATTTCGGAAACTATTTCACACATAGTCAGAGATCTGTTACAAGCTCTATTTTACTCACAGTCCTTTTCAATACGTGATCAACGTGGCCAATCAATGTTCACTGATCCTTCCGAATGTTGTCGCAATTGATTGCCTGAACGGGGTCGCATTGGGCTGCCTGATTAGGAAGCTTGAACCACGGCCTATTTGTATCTCCATCTTCGACATTCTGTCGGTGCTTGAAATCCTTTTTTCCCAATCATCATTCACATTTCTTGCCGAACATGAGAGCTGTTACGCTTTTTCCGGTCGTCTGCTACATTCTTTCCGGGTGGATGTGTGCTGCCTATGCCATCCCTGTTGAGGCAGAACAGAAGCATTTTGCCCACCAGGACCCATTGGCGTCACCCTTGAGGCACCAGCCAAGAGTCACTAAACAAGACGACAAGCTCTGCAATGCAGGATCGCGGCAATGGACAGGTTTCGTTCCTGTCAGCCGTGACAGAGAGATGTTTTTCTGTGTGTATATCAAGATCTTTTACGGGTTGGGGAAATTCTTATCATTCCTAGGGTACTTCGAAAGTCGCAATAATCCTGAAGCTGCGCCTCTACTTATTTGGGTCAACGGGTGCGTCGATCACTGCGATTACATTCGTTTTTTTTTTCCGGTTACAGCCTTGAACTTTCTAACGAGAAGTTTGCATTACCAGCGGCCCTGGTGGTTCGTCTCTTCTTGGTGCATTTTACGAACTTGGGCCATGCAAAATAAACGAGGCTGGCAATGACACGACGCGAAATGCTTTTAGTTGGACAAACTTTGCCAACGTTCTCTTCATTGAGTGAATGAGCCTTTGAAAGCATCATGCTTTTATCCCACTGACCTATGAGCTTACTAGTCAACCTATCGGGGTAGGGTTCTCTTACACGAACGACTCGAGTCTTTGGGCCCATGATTTAAACGAGGCCGAGAATGACTTCGATAAATTTCTGGACACTTTCCTTGATGATGTCTTTCCCGAACTATCCAACCGGTCTATCCACTTCGCGGGTGAGTCCTTTGGGGGACAGTACGTGCCTACGTATGTCAGCAGAATGAGAAGAAGACTCGATTCCATCATTCTAGTAAACGCCGTTGTCAGCTTTCCAAAGGTCATTCTAGGTCTATATGAGCATTTTTGCGCGCCAACTTCTGCCCAAGGCATCAGGTTTTCGGGGTCTGGAGGAGGCTTCAATGACACCGAGTGTGCTACGATGGCGGCCGGTTATCCCAAGTGCAACCATTTCAGCCAACTCTGCGACATGGCATACGATGGTAAGACATGCGAAGCAGCTTATGGAGCATGCAAACCTGTTGAGGATGTTGTCATGAATAAGGTCACCCCCGGTGGTCTCAACCCTTACGACGACCGAGTGGACTGTATTGAGCCTCCCTTATGCGGTCGTCTCGGTACGTCAGCACTCACAGCCTAAGTCACAACTGCTAACAGACATCAGGCATGGAGGAGATCACGAAATACCTGAATCAAGCACATGTGCAAAAGCAAATAGGCGTTAAAAACCAGATTGACTTCGAGACGGTGAATATGGACTTAAACGAGCAGTGGTCTACAGCTCCAGACCTTTTTATACCCACCAGCCGCGAAGTAGCTGCGATTCTTGACAGGAAGCACACTCGGGTTCTAGTCATTAACGGGAACAATGACATCATTGTGTATGTTTGTAAATGCCTCTGGGGCGAGAGGATCACCTGCGGCTAATACTTGCTTTCAGGAACACAGAGGGGGTCAAACGCATTTTCGATGACCTTTTGTGGCAGGGTCAAGCGCAATACCGTGCTCAATCATGGGCTAACCTTCATTTTCATGCACCATCGGGCAACCATATTCATGTGGGGATGTCGAAAACCAGCGGAAACCTGACCATCGTTACTGTTGATGAGGCAGGACATATCGTGCCTCATGATCAGCCTGAAGCGGTCATGCTTGTTGTCAAAAACTGGGCTATTCATGGAAGTGTATGGCCGCAAAATCATCAGTCTCCGTTTGAAACTGCTGTGGTTTAACGTCTACACCGTGGTTGTTATTCACAGCCCATTTTCTCCCAGAAGCAAGTTTCGAAGTTGCAGTAACTAGACTGGAGGGCAAAGCCATATTTTCTTAACGGTCAAATTACATCAATGATTGTTTCAACGTGTTCACAGTTTGAATAACTCATGTCTCTTAGATTCATTTCTGATCTCAAAACGCCTGTCCCTATTTGTTGCTTTCCACACCAGTGTGTTTAAGCCTTCGTCATGGCCATTGAAAATTTAAAACCACCGTATCAAGAAACGTCCGTGTGTTTAGAAACGTACGCGCATACGTTTCCCCGCCGGTGCTGCGGGAGCCGCCGGTGCACCGGCCGGAGGGGGAGCCGGAGCGGCAGCTGGGGGAGCAGCCGGCTTCGGGGCGGACGGTGGGGCAGCGGCTGGTTTCCCTCCGGGCGGTGGAGCCGGGGCTGCGGCCGGCTTGCCACCAGCTGGAGCAGCAGGCACGGGGGCGGAAGCCGGAGGGGGGGCAGGCTTACCGGCTGCTGATGCGGCCGGAGGCGCTGCGGCCGGAGGAGGAGCAGGCTTTCCAGCGGCAGGAGCGGCAGGAGCGGGGGGAGCAGCGGCAGGCGGGGCGGCAGGCTTCGGAGCTGCAGCCGGAGGAGCCGCGGCAGGAGGAGCAGGCTTGGGGGCAGCCGGGGGAGCCGCGGCGGCAGGCTTGGATCCAGCGGGAGCGGCCGGCGCAGCTGGAGCCGGCTTAGACGCGGCAGGGGCCGCAGGGGCTGCAGCCGGAGGTGGTGCGGCGGCTGCTGGAGGGGGCGCGGCGGCACCAGCAGCCGGAGCAGCAGCGTTAGGAGTAGCAGCTCCCTTCTTCTTCAGAACACCAGCAGCCGCGCCAAGCACTGTGTTCAAGGGGGCCGCAAGGGGGTTGGCAGCAGCATTGCCAGCGGGGGCAGCAGCGTTTGCGAGCTGACCCTTGCCCTTCAGGACGCCGGCAGCGGTTCCCAGTACTGTTCCGATGGGGTCGGCGGCTTGCGAGCCTGCGGGTGCGGCGGCACCAGCTGGTTGGCCTCCCTTGCCCTTGAGGACACCAGCGGCAGTTCCAAGAACAGCACCAATCGGGTCGGCAGCTTGACCTCCCGCAGGGGCAGCAGCAGTACCAGCAGCCTGACCGTTGTTCTTGCCCGTCAATGTTCCAAGGACCGAGCCGATGGGATCAGCGGCCGGGGCAGCGGCTGGAGCTGCAGCCGGAGCGGCAGCTGGAGCAGCCGAAGCGGCAGGAACGGCCGCAGCCTGCCTAGCACCAAGAGCTGGGCTCTTTGCTTTCTTGGCCGCCTTTGCGGGAGCAGCAGCGGCGGGTGTCTTGCCCTTGGCCTTTGCTGGAGCAGCGGCGGCGGCTGTCTTGCCCTTGGCCTTGGCTCCAGTAAGACCTCCAAGAAGCGAACCGATAGGGTCCGCCGCAGCAGCATTCTTGCCCTTGCCCTTGGCGACAGCAGCACCAGCACCTGCTCCTCCAGCTCCTCCAGCAGCAGTGCCGCCTGCACAGTTCCTAAGGTAAAGGTTAGCCTCTTGCACTGATACAGCAGGTAACAGTTGTCCAAACGCACCCGGTGATTGCCCCAGCTTGTGCCCTGGTACACTTCGCATTCTGGCCGCCCTGTTCTTAACGTTTAGTGAGATGCCTTTGCGTGTCTTGCAACAAGTAGCACTTACAGAGAGCAGGCAGTCCAAGTCGTCAAAGCATACGGCTCCCTGTTGGGCAGAGACGTAACTCACGCACAAGGCGGAGGCGATAACAACGAATCCACGCATGATGGTCTTCTTTAGACTTAGGAAGTCAATGTAGTTGATTAATGGGGATCCGGATCACGAACACGAACTAGTCGTATTGGGAGCTGTTGTCATTTATAGAGGTGAAGAGGCTATGGTAAAACGACCGGTACCTGCATGCAGTTCAGCATCCAGGCAATGATGGGACGCAACCTGATGAAAGCCGAGGCAGCCCTCGGTGTACATGTGGCTGTAGCTGTTCTCAAATACCATAAGTATGCCTTCCAAACGTCTCGAGATTTGTTTGACCGGAAAGAGCCCCGACTCCTCCAGAACATCCCCGTCTGTGCACTGCATCATGGTTCAGATCCTGCCGGCTGAGGATGAGGGCTGAGGCTCAGCTGCCAGGAAGCGGGACCTACTACTGACCTTTCTGCGGACGTCAGTCAGCATTGTCAAAAGAATGGTTAGTTCATCTGAAATAATTGACAAATTCGGGTGTGTTTGCTTGCCACGGGAGGGCTTGAGCTTGCATCCGAATGCGCGCTCTTCTAGCCACGACGCTTAAGAAATAAACTCGGGCCCTGCGTCGGCGTCTCACGTCACTGACAAAGTGTCAAAGCCTGTCACACCATCAGTAGCAATGACGGGATTTGTCAACTTGTCTGCGTCTCGATGTGCCAGTAACTCTGGATGGCTGCAAATTGCAATTGGTGTCCTGCCGGGAGCCTGAGACAGTCAAAGGCCATATTCTGAATAGGCCTGATCGTCGTAGCTGCAGCCTGTTCATACGTCTGGGAGGCGACATGCCGGTTAAGAAACTTCCAGGTGCATCCTGGTTTGAACTCACCTTGAATGTCTGATTGCTCCTCGTGTTCCTTCGAATCCTTTGCATGAAGAGCTGTGGCAACGTCGGTAAGCTGTGCAAACAACCTTTGGTTGATTTTAGTGTTTGCTGATATTTTCTCCAAGTGCGACTTCCTCTCGTAAAAGTACCGAGAGCAAGCACCCGGCGAAAGAGTTGTGAAGGTGGTTGGTGTACATATATGGTAGGCGTTGGGCTTATTAAGTCATGTTGATGTGTTGATGAATGTTGCATTTTGATGCCTTTTCTTGACTGACCTGGACTCTCTCGTGTGTTTCGATGTTAAGAAAAGTCACGAGTTAGTCTCAGCTGAGAGTCTGGTGCTCTAGGACATTTGCAGTCTGGTGAGGCTTGTGGCAACGTATGTTGGGGACAGGTAAATGGTCTTCGTCACACCTGTGCTCCTTCACCCCAATTCACTTTCGGCCTGAACTTCTTCTTCTTTTCCAAATGTTGGATACATTAGTTCAATGTCTGATCTTGGTAACTTTATATCGGTTATATTTATTCATCATCGCTTCGTCTTTTGCACTCATGATGTTGGGTGGCGTTATCGGATTTCTGAGATATCTCACACCACATGCATCAACCATGAGCCCAGGTGTCCCATCATTTACATCAAGCCATTTCATTGTTCTTTTCAACGTTGCATAATCCCTGCCTTCCAAGTGGGATTCATCTTCAAATACAGTTCTGTCAGCTTAGCAATTTCCAACAAGAAATGACGTAGATGGGCCAAACCCCCACAAAGTAGGCAAAGATCCCGACATAATCCGTCAATAATTTCAAAGGCTTTTGTACTACCATTTCTAGATATGTTGAAGTTTTTTCTTCTGTTCTCATCCGTCATTCGCAGGCCTTATACCATTCATGGTGCGACTTGCTGAAAACGTCTCGGGCACCTACCTTACCGTGCTATTCATCCTTTCAAACAATGTAAAAAACGGCTCTCTGGAATTTACATGTATTTTTCCCCGCCTTTGTAATTACTCAGCCGCTCACTAACACGGACCTCCGTGGAAATTTCTGCCAGACCAGTACTCCCCGCTGGCGCCGGCCATTTTGGCCGCAAGCACCGCCCGCCGCCGCCCAAATTCGCCGGTATCAACGGTTTCGCCCCGCATCGTGCCGGCCAATTTGGTCTTGAACTTCACTTTGGCACTCCATCATTTGTAATACCACAAGAAGGACTTGTAGTCAATATTTGGAACATTTGTCATCCGCCACTTCGATGGGAAGGATAAAAGGCATACGTAAACTCCCAACCGAGGGATCTCCAGAACAGCACATCCCGCATCCATCAAACAAGATCCAATCTTCTCTCCATTCCATCAAACAATCAACCTCTTCGGTTATACCATAGCATCCCAACCACAATGTCCGTCGCTCTTGTTACCGGAGGCAATGCAGGCATCGGGGAAACCATCGTTCGTCTCCTGTCCAAGACTCCCAATTTCCATGTCATCATTGGATCCCGCAATCCCGACTCCGGTATTGAGCTCGCCAACTCGCTCAAGAAGCAGGGTCACTCTGTCTCTTCTGTTCAACTAGACATTACTTCCGATGACTCGATCAACAATGCCATTGAGCGCATCAGCAATGTTCATGGCAAACTCGATGTCCTCGTCAACAATGCAGGCGTCGCTCTTGACGATAACCGTGCCACCTTTGTGTCCACTCGAGAGCTATTCTCCAAGACATTCAACACGAACGTCTTTGGCACTGCAGCCCTGACAGAAGCCGCTCTTCCGCTTCTTCAAAAGGGCGATCATCCCCGTGTCATCTTTCTTTCGTCTACCATGGGCTCCCTTGAGGTTTCTGGCAACCCGGACACCTTTTTCTACAACAACGACTACAAGGCTTATGATGCCAGCAAAGCGGCGGTCAACATGCTTGCGGTCAATTATGCCCGCATCTTGAAGCCCTTTGGCGGAGTTTCTAACGCCGTCTGCCCGGGCCTGGTCAAAACGAAGATGAATGGGTTCCACGAGGCTGGTGAACCTGTGGAGGTTGGAGCCGAGCGCGTCATCCAGCTTGCAACTGCTGCCCCAGGTGGTCCTTCTGGGACATTTTCGAACAGAGAAGGGACAATTGCCTGGTAAGAATCGGCGGGTTGATGGTCAGACGTAGGGTTAGACAATCAGCAAGGGTTTACTCAGTACTGGTTGTTTGAAATAGATGATGTAGGAAATTTACTAGCACTACAGGTCAAAAACTTGCCTTATCATCAATGTGCGCTTATGGTTTTGAAATTTGACATTATTTCATAGACGTGTATTTTGATGTGCGACTTATACCAACGCCCAATGTCAGTTCCCAGGAGGAGTGCAAAAGATGATTGATGTGATGGATTGAGGCACGTTTCGTATGTACGCAACGGCGTCAACCGCATCGCAGGCAGAGTCATCTCACCAAAATAAGGCAAAGACAGCCTATACAGATACACACGCTCCAATATCTCGATCTGAGACTGTATGTATAGTTGCATACTGTTCATCATGGACTTTGATGAATCAAATCATGTTCACAGCCACGTTCAGTAAAACGCCCAAATTGTCTACCCCGGCATTCCAGACATCCAGCCTGTCAATCACTGCCTGATGATTTGCCCCTTTATTCGCCTCGTAGAGGTCCCCAAACGTCACAGGCCTCTTGTCCAGATTTCGCATATTACTAAGTGCCTCCGTCTCTTCCCTCCATTCGTCAGATGTATTCGCAGTCCACTGCGACTGGTGGCACGGAAGTCTCAGATTATGCCAAGCATCTAGGATACCGCATGGCATACCCATCCTCACCGAGCTGATTTGAGCGACAAGAAACCAAACGCATGCAATTCTGGAACAGAGTTAACGAATTTCAATTGCAAAGAAGATTGGAATGCACCTCGCAAGAGATTCTTCAAGGACCCAATCCTCCCACTCAATTATTTTGCTGACAGCAGCATTGCAAGAAGTCACATTGAGGGCAATCAACTGACTCCAGAATCCCTTCGTATGAAGTCAGTGTGTAATTTTGTGTTGATGATTGTTGCAGCAAACCTTGTATGCTAGCAGCATGCCCGTGTTGTACTCTCGATCCTGGACTCCTCCGCAGCAGCAGCCATCCACGACTCGCATCATGATGTAAATCAATTGTGATTGCATGGCCGCAAAGACGTCATGTTTAGACCAAACGGTCATCTGCATTTTCGAATTAGTATCTTGGGCAAAGCCTTGGGACTGCGAGCCGCGCTTTACCTCTCGAAGGCATCTTTCTTGCTCATCTCGAATCGTTTTCCACAAAAAAGCCTGAGTGTCTTTATTCCTTGCGGCGTACAAGACAGCTATTCCCATACAATTCGCTAGTGGCACAGGAAGCTTGCTTTTGTCCTGATGAGGATGGATGAAAGGCGGAAACGTTGAGCGCCGGAGCATCATTTGAGGATATGCAGCCAGGGATTGTCTGATCACATTGGCGCTAGCTTGAACGGCAGCGCTGTGAGGTCGGATGCTGCTGAGAGGAAACGATATCCGAGAAATGGAACAAATGGTGCAGTCGTTGACCATGCCGGATATGGCGATCTCGTGCAGTCTACCGGAAAGAATCATATCCGTGTCGCCATCGATTTCGTTGGGGAGGCAGACCGCAAGACTTTCGGTCGTGATGCGGTTTAGATCAACTCCTCCAAGGTTGTATGGACTAATCCAGTCCTGCGCCTCACCAGGAGGCAAACACAGTGTACTGATATCCTGGGTACCTTCGTATAGATTGAGCTCCCCGATGTTATCAGATGCTAGCGGCATGGGTAAGGAAGCAACCGCAGGGTTCGATTTGTCGTTGGGGAGTGATAGCATCGGAGTAACTACACACAAGCCCCTTCTTAACACAGCGAGTGCATCTTTCCTCGAGATTGCATTTGCTTTTCGCTGCTCGGCATTCTATGCAAGGCTTAGGTCTGAGACGCGGCCTGTTTCTTGCTCGTCGACAGTACGCGACATGTCTTTTCAATGCAGTCTCTATATCAGATGAGTTAGACTAAGGTGCTGTTTGTTGGTTTGAGATCCGTGATTCCGGAAGTGTCCTGCGCGCAAGAAGACCGCATTCCGTCGACCTTGTCTTCATGAGCATTGCCGTTACTTCCCTGCTTCACTTAGGGCACGAAAGGTGAGATGGCGAGACATTACAAAATACCCACCTTGGCTAAATGGCTTGTTGCAGATACTGCAAAACAAGACTGGGGTGGCAGCCTGAACCAAGCTGAAGTTCAACAGATCCTCGGCTGTGTCCAGGTTCATCGTTATGCTGCTTGACTTGGCAAAGAACCGCGATGGGCGATTCGAACGCGGCTGGTATGCGATGATGGCGGTGATTGAATCAGTTTTGTTCTCCGCAGACAGGCAGCCACAACAAAGCACATATGCAAAGTGTCAGATTGAATTAGTAATACAAACGTCGTCCAAACTGAAGGATTGAGAGCCCCCATGTGGCTGAGATACTAGCCGTGAGCGGCGCGAAGGATTACATGTTTGTCAGCAATTGACACCAGCCGAGCTGTCAGACGGAGATAATAGACCAGAATGTCCGACCAACCCTTCAGCTCGTACGACAATTGAAGCGAGACGCCAGACACGCCAAAAATTGCAAACGGGGGCAGAGTTGTCATTGACAACATCAACACACAGCGAAGATCAATGAGATAGCATGCAAGATGCAAATGGCGAGCACACGTCTTGTTGACGAGGGGTTTGAGCAGCTGGCAACTCGCACGATTCATCGTTGAAAACAGCCGCGGCATTGGCGCCTGAAATATTTATGCAATTACCTGGCTGGTGCAGGACGACGGCGCAGTGGCATGAGCTTGTCAAATCTCATCTTACGAGCCAGTCACGGGACCCAGCTGTTAGGCATGAGGCTGGCCGCTGTAACGGGCGGTTAGCGGATACATGCAGGCTCAAGCCAACCGTAAGAGAGACGGAGGAGACGCTTGAAGTGCGTTGACATCAACGCGGGGGGCCTTTTTACTTGGCCCGTGGAGGCCTAAGACGATGAGGCGATTGCCGAGAAAGCCGCCGTTATCACATCCCGTACGAAGGCCGGCCGAGAGTCTCTATGTCCTTCCAACTACACGATTCGGAGGCATCCTTGATCATGGAGAGGCTGGAGGTTCGAGCCAAGGGGCAAGCCGGTTTTGGGTTCGAGACTGCGGTAAAACCATGCCGCGAGGTGACACTTGCCACCTGCTGTCGTGTCGCGCTCTCAGCCGCCATCCGGGAGAGAGAGCAAGAGCTTCCGGCGACACACAGGTGATCTGCCAGGACCGAGACCGCGGGGTGCGGGTGAAGCTCTGAAGTTGGGGGTGTCGCGGGTGCATCGCAGCCCAATGGAGAGAGTTTGGAGTGAAAGAGCCCGATGGTGGTGGTGTGGCAGGATCGGCGGCTGCAGTTGATGGGAGTGATGAGGGTGCGGATTGACAGGGGCATTCCGAACCCAATGGGAAGGGCCGCGGTGGAGGAAAGATTGGCTTTTGACGATGATAGGTGTGAATAAGGGGAAGACGGTTCCTTTTTGATGTGACCGGTCTGCTGGGTGTGAACTGGTGGGTGGGTGAGCTGAGACTGAGAGAGAGCGAGAGGGGACAACGGGTGTGAGTTGTCTGGTGAGTGAGACAGGAGCGTTTAAGGTGAGGAGAGGCCGAATGAGACCGTGCCGAGACGAGCATTCGGGCGTTTCTCCCGCCCCGCAATCACCCATCTGCACGCCCACTGCCCACGTTCGCGTTGCTGCTGTCAGTCCGACATGAGTGTCAGGTCAGTCAATCCACCATGACGATAGTCGACGGATAACGGCTCTCGGCCAAGCGGTCGGAGCTGGACGCACGACGTCAGGAACGCAGCATTGGGGACTGGGTTGCAATGAGAGTAGTGCCTTGCTGGACACAGATGGGAGGGCTGTCTCAATTCAGATTGAGGGAGTGAAGCTGTACAACCTCATCGACCTCATCGTGCGTGATGCGTCATGCAGCAGGAGACAGCGCACCACTATTCGAAGGTCAGGAGAAGGTCGAGGAAGGCCACCGGTAGCCGCAGCCGCAGCGGAGAAGCAGGGTGAGGATCCATCGGGGATTAACAATCACGCCAAGAGTGGTTCAGACATGATCCAATTGGCGAGAACTCGACGACCATGAGGGACGAATTTAGAAGAGTCGTACGCGTGCCTGACATTCCAAGCCACCCCTAGCTGGCTGATGAGTGATGTCGCGATGCGGTGAGGAGGGCTGGTATGGGTGACAGCTGTGGCCTGTGGCCCTTGCGCCGTAATTATCCTGGGAAGCGGACGGACGGGCGACGGGAGCGGCAGAAGGAAGACACAGACGCGGCAAGAAGCACAGGCGCCCGGGCAAAAGAAGGCGAAGCGAAATAGAGAGGGCGGAAGGGTGCCAGGTGGGAAGCGGGAAGGGGAAGCTCTGGCCTGGTCGGAATGGGCGGGAAGAAGCCGGAGACAGGATTGACAAGGACCAGGCCTATGAGCGAGGTGAAGTCTGCAAGCGCGGAGAGACGTGAGTGGCCACTGATGAGCTGAAGAGGAGGTGAGAGTGGGCCAGACCGTTTCTCATGTGAGAGGCAAAGAGGGCAGAGACCCAAGTCACCGACCGAGTGAGAAGAGCTGAGGGCTTTGTGAGCCAGCGAGTGAGGTGTCTCTGGAGAGCAACATCCCCGGCTTCATTCTGTTTCTGGCGGTGGCCAGCTGCAACGGCGCCCAAGAAACTGTAAAAGGGGCGTCGCCGGTTTCCACCGCGGCCAATCGCTGACATGTCGCCCTGTTCTTGACGGTCTGGCCTGGTCCCGTCGGCGCCACGGGGGAGGGAGGGGGAGGGCGAGGGGGGTGTTTGCTGAGAATTTTCGATTGCCATGCTTCCGTTGCCTGCCAGTGAGTGCCAGCGTCGTCGCCGTGCCATGGCCTTGGAGGAGGTGGACTGCAACTGTGATGGCGAGTGCCATGTGCTGCGCTGCGCTGCATCTTGCGACTAATTGCTTTGCATCTTTGGGTACCTACACCAGACACACCACACACTTGTCGGTTGGAAACATCACGCACGACGGGCCTAGTTTCGCTCTGATTGCTGGACGTCGCTTGGTCTCGATATGGCATCTGGTTGGGGCGTATTATGAGGTGTTTCTTTCACTGGCTCTCTCTCCTAACTGGCGCTTCTCTGGCGATAACATAAGAACTAATTGCCGGGTATTTCATCGAAAAGAGGCCCCTCCTCGTTCATGTTGTTTCCCCCCCTACCTTTTACTTCCCTCCCTCCCTCCTCCGCATCCCTTGTGTGTGTGTTTTTCACATTTCCCCCGCTCTTTTGCTCCCATCTCAACCAACACATCGAGACGTGCGCCGGGGCCTGCATCGCGTCCACGCGCGATAGCCTCAACTCTCTCATCCCTCACATATCCATACCCATACTCATATTCTCACACCGTTCTTCCGCCATCTCCGTTGTTTTTGATCATCTGTCTTGCCGTCTGTGTCACAAACGACATCTCTGTACCCATCGTCATCTCCATCGCCAGCCTCTTGACATCCATCCCGGGAACGGGCTCACCGTCCCAAGCAACGTCCACCACCCGGCTGGCTTCCGCCGCCGTCGTCCACTTTGACAACGGTCCCAGCTTGTTTGTCACTCATCATCCACCTTTAAACGGGCTCTGAGCCAACAGCCAACGTCTCGGGATCCTGCCGTCACACTAAGACAGAGATCTCCTGCTCAACTGCGTTAAGAGCGGTGGAGCGATTTGCGACGCCCGTCCCCTTCCTGGGCTCTTCCGTTCCGCGGCCCCTGTCACCCAAGTCGGTACTCGCTTCCGTTTGAACTTTGACGGTGGAGTTGTTTTAGGGGCCTCCTTTCCTTCACCGCATCGTCGACAGCGACGAACCCTGCCTTTGCACGGCGCGCCCAGAACTAACAACTGCCCCGAGGATCCCCTCAAGTGGCTCCCCAGAGAGCGCGTGAAGAGACTTTTGGCGGTGGACAGGCTCCCTCTTGGACGTGTTGGACCAACCTCCCGCCCTGGGTTCCCTGTCGTCACTTAAAGGACCGGAAGCTTCAAAAATCGACTAGTAGCACCACCACATAAGCTCCAACACCAAGCGCGCACACACACACACACACACACACACACACACACACACACATACCAGGTCACCGCCTGTGTGAGTGCACTCACACCTTTTGCTTTCTTCGACATATCACACACACACACATCCTCCCTCAAGTCTGTCACCGGACGAGTGACTGACACTCAAACACCATGGCCCTCACTCAGACGGTCACCATCATCAACAACTCGGGCAAGATTATAAGTACCGTACGTCTCTCTCGCTGGCTCACACCCGTTGCATTTCCCCCCACCGCCCCTCTGAAATTCCAAGTCCAACCCTCGCCAGGCCGCGTGTTTTGCAACATTCGACCTGCAAGATGCACGCGCACTACAACTCCAAGATGACCGTTGAGGCCTAAAGCTGACGTATCATCTTTTTCTTCTGCTGCAGGGCAAACAACTCGCTGGCATCTTTAAAGAAGCCAAAGCCTCCTACCAGGAAAAGAAGGCCTCTATCAAGGCCGACCGCGAGCTCAGGCGCGCCCAAACTTTCGACACATCCCGCGATCTCCCTCCCGAGGCTTTTGAGCGCCGTTATTCCTACGACGATGGCCACTCTGTCGCCAGCTCCCGCAGGAGTCACCGCTCCCGGCGGTCTCACTATCCCGAGCAGGACTATTATCCCCCGTCGAGACCGGCCTTGACCGAAAACAACCTCAAGGCTCACTCTGAAGTGTCCAGCGTCACTCCCTCGAGGGCGCCCCCGGCTGCATACCGCCCTCCCTACGCAGAGACCGCACCCCGTGATATGCAGATGAGCCGCCCAGCCATGCAACACTACACAGTCGCTCCGGCATGCAGCGACAGTCTCGCCGATTCTGCGACCGTTCGCGGCGCCAATGTTCCCCGCACAATGTCGGCGCCGGCCGTACCCACTATCGGGAAGAAGAAGAAGGAAATCGACATGGACCTCGCGTACGGCAATATCCCTCCGGATCTGCAGGACCGAACCGACTTGGACCCCAAGGAGGACAAGGCGAAGGATTTGGTAGCCCGGGTTGAGGGGCTCCTCGACGAAGCACACTGCGTGCAGCACACCGCCGCGGCCACCATCGCCCATCTCCAAGGAAACCCCGAAGCCGCTGCCGCCGTCGCCCTGACGCTCGCCGAACTTTCGACTCTGCTGAAGAGCATGTCCCCAGCCTTTCTGTCCGTCATCAAGGGAGGGTCCCCGGCCGTATTCGCACTCCTCGCCTCGCCTCAGTTTCTCATCGCGGCCGGCGCCGCCGTTGGCATGACTGTGGTCATGTTTGGCGGGTGGAAGATCGTGAAGCAGATCAAGGATGCCAAGGCCCAACAAGCAGCCGCCATGAACAACGCCATCGCCATGGAGGCACAGCCGGCGCCTGCCGTGCAGCCGCCCGTCGAGTACACGTACGACCCGTACGATCAGTTCGACCCGTATGGACAGCAACCTCGCGAGGGTAGCGTCACGTACGACGAGGCCGTGGTCCTGGATGAGCGCTTGGAAGAGGAACTCAGCTCCATCGAGACTTGGCGCCGCGGCATCGCGCCCATGGGTGAGGATGAGAGCGTCGACATGGAGCTCATCAGCCCCGAGGCCGCCCGCTCCATCCGCGGCGACCCGGATACCCGCACGGAGCGCAGCTTCCGCACGACGCGCAGCTCCAAGACGCACCGCAGCTCCAGGACGGAGAGGACGCACCACTCGTCCAAGTCGCACCGCAGCAGCGCTAGCGTGCGCGAACCGGACGTCCCGGAGCGCAAGAGCAGTGTCGCGAGATCTGAGCGAGGCGCCGACACGGAGAGCATCGCCAGCAGCCACCGAAGCCATCGCAGTTCGGCCTCCAAGAGGACGGGTCGGGTGTCGATGTTGACGATTGAGGAGGGCAAGAGCGAGAAGGATGCTGAGGTGATCGACATTGCGACTCGACCCAAGAAGAACAACATGCTCAAGTCATTGTTCAAGAAGAAGGAGAGAGAGCACAGGGACAGGGACGAAAGGGTCTCTGCCCTCGTGTTCTAAAACGCGACCATGAAAGATGAAGGATGACAGACGACAACGACAAGAACGACGAAGATGAAGACGAAGATGAACATCAACAAGACAGGAAATTATGCATTTGGCTTGGGCGGCTTCCCAGCCTGGACGGAGTTGGGTTTGTAACGGATAAGTACGCGCTGACGAAGGGTTCGATTGGAATTCGCCCTCGTGTTTTCTTTTTTTTCCCCTTGCTTTCTTTGTGCATAATCATTGGGACTGTTGTCATTATTGGAAGGAACAAACATACCTACAAACATTGTTACATGATCTGAGCGATCAGATCTCGACTTCGCGTCGGTAGATATTCTCGCAGAATACATAAGATTTCTCTTTCTTATGTCAACAACGTCATTTGTTCACTTTGCAGATATTTGTGACTGGCTAGAAACCGAGATCAAATGGGCGTATGAGGCTGAAGCAGCTGTTAAAACCGTCTCTCTGCATCGGGGTGGCAGTGCTTTAAGGCTGGGCAACATCGCCGGCCTGAAGAGACGGCGGCGTAGGGCTGAATCGGAGATGGAGACGGTTCGGGAGGCATGGCATCAGACCATCATCTCACCCAAGTCCGGTTTTGGTCTGGCTGCGTACACCCACCCTCATCGCCGTCTAAGCTTGGGAAAAGAGAATGCGACAGGAGACGCTGTCCTCATCCCAAGTTACCCTACGAAGGGGGCACAAGAAGTGCGAAATGCATGTCAGCTCCTCCCGCGCTCATCCATCCGCCTGCGTAAATGGTCTTCCCCCGCCGCCGACGGCCAATACCAAGATGGACCGGCCCTCGGCGGTGCAGCCACACCACGCGGGTCACATCTCACCGGCTCCCGTAGCCTGCCCTATCTGCTCCTCCCAGGGCTCTTCCGAGTCAATCCGGCTCGACTGTTTCTTCTTTGCGGCTGGCTACATCACCTCCGCATAACCAGCGTCCCAAGAACCACAAAGTCGGGATCAGCTCAGACGTAGTCTCTTCTCCTTCGATTACCAACCCAGGCTTGAGCTTGCAAGCCGCAAATACGGTGGGTTCCTCATCACCGGTGCATCGGGAATGTTCACTCAAACGATCATTGGTGAGCGGCATCGAAAAGACCTCGCAGCGCTACTCAGGTCTGACAGTACCCCGGTCTCATTGCCCCTCCCACCCAAATCTCTTTTCCGTCGTCTCACCTCATCCTCAACCCTGCATTGCATCTGAACGACCATGTCCACGTAAACACATCTCACCTGTTCTGTTCATTGTTGGCCCCACGAGGCGAAGACCAAGCACCAGCCCTTCCTTCATACTGTAAGGGGAGCAGTCTGGGATCGCTGCCCCGGGTTCGGGGTATTCTAGCGTGTCCATAGTCAACAATTAAAGCCATCGAGGATGCGACCGCGAAGAAGGCAGCAACAAATGTCCCCGGACAGAATAAGCCCTCAAGACCGGTCTCGCCCATGAGCAGACGGCAGACCAAGTTCTCAAGGCGCATCCTGGTCGCCACTCGCACATTATCGCCAATCACACGAGGGCTGCAGAACCCCAACCAACCCGCCGCGTTGGTGACGGGCTACGCCAGACCTGCGCCATCACATCCAGCTGAGCCAATTTTGCTGCTGCCGATGCCAGTCGCAGCCCCCGAGGATGCGGCCCCCAGGCGTTGTAGACTTTCTTCGTACCGGCACAACTCAAGGCCCTCCCTCCACTCTATCTACCAATGTCGGAAGTGTAGGACGCCGGAGAAGAGCGCAAGACAAGTAGCCATCCATGTACACCCCCCTCCGGCAAGTGATGTTGGTGGTGTTTCCCACCCAGCTGTGCCAGCCTTGTTGGTGGGAGGGAGCACGCGAGCGCTGTGTCTTATTAGTTCCCTTTTCTCCCTCCTTCCCGCCTTCTTCCTCCTCTTCTGATCATTGCTCGTTTAAGCTGCCTCTCACTGAGATCTGGGAGTCCAGGCTCCATGCCACTCACTCCCGCGCCCGCCTCACATCCGCAACCCGCACCACCAACATCTTGAAATGCCTTGATAGCGGCGCGGCATTTCCATTCTCTTTCTCGTCAAACACGCCTTCTATGCAGTATTATTATTCCGCAGTATTGTCAACGCCTCCATATGCCGACAGCATCCCCTCCCTGTCAAAAGCCCATTGATACCACCGCCCAATAGACAGTCCCGCCGAAGCTACACTACACAACAAGACAATCGTCACCTACAATATAATACCTAATTTCTCAAAATGGAGGGACGAGACTATAACCAGGGCCTTGGCCTTCACGGATCTCCCGAAATTCAAATGACCCCATCCACAGAATGGCATGCTTCCCGCCAGCTCCCCCGGAAACCAATCCCCCAAACCCCGACCACGCCGGCGCCGATCGGCAGCCCTCCCGGGCCATACGGCCGCAGCCCGCCGACACCCACCGCGAAATCCCCCCAACCGTCCTTCTCCGAGCGCGCCGCTGCCGGCGCCGCTGCCTACTTTCCGACGACACAGACTTCTGGCAACTATGGCCAGCACCAACCCCGGCCGCGGCCGTCGCCGCTGCAACTAGACTCGTATGAATACTCCAACTACACGCCGTCCCAGTCGGAGTTCAGCACGCCGTACACGGGCGGTTTTCCGCCGAAAAAGCAGGTCCGCATTGACTCGCACTCGGCCCTCTTGTCCTCGCCTCCGTGGCAGCCCCCACCGGGTCGACCGGAGTCATACACGTATCACCCACCGGGCCACATTGCAGTCTATCAGAAATGGTGGCATCCGTCATGGAACATGTACTTCTTCCTGTTCGCCGGTATCGCGTTTGCCATGGGCCACCACTTCTTTTACAAGCATCTCGATGGCTCCGAGGCCACAAACCAACTCCGTATGCTTCGCTATGGTGCTGCTCTGTCATTCCTCAGTAAAGCCAGTCTGGCATCAGCTGTGATTCTCGCTTTTCGCCAGCGGGTTTGGATGACCGTACGCCGAAAGATGCTTACTCTGGCGGCGGTCGATTCCCTTTTTGCGGCAGCGGAGGACATGTCCGCTGTCTTCAACTTCGAGGTCTTCAAGCAGGCTAGAGTCGCGATGATTCTTGCTCTTTATATTTGGTGCACTCCATTGGTGGTGATCCTCACCTCTGATACACTGGGAGTACGGCCGAGGACAATGTCAGAAGACGCCATGTGCCCGAACATTCGCACCCTCAACTTCACTCAGGAAGCAGACAATCAATGGCGCGATGGGCTTAAGATTGACGGTCTATATGCGCTCTCTGTTTCTTTATGGAATACCACAATGGTCCCTCCGAACTTCACGAACCCAAATTTCTTCGATTACTGGGCGGGACCAAGCGATCAGTTTGAGCAAATAGCAACTTTTGCCGCCTTCCAGCATAAGCCCGTCGGACGAGACGAAGCCAGCCACGAAATCTGCGGCATGGGCTACAACTGTACATTTGCGATCAACTTCACTGGGCCAGGCTATAAGTGTACAGAGCTTGCTAACGGCGTCGGGTCCACGGTGAAAGACCTCAGAGGCGCAAAATGGCCGAGCGAGTATTTCGAATTTAGCGACCTCGCCCCCACGGGCAACTTTACCTACTATGCCCATGCGTCAGAGGGAGAATATCTCAACCCTCAGCTGAACGACACATGGGGAGGAGGCGTCCCCAAGACAGAACCCCCGTTTCCACCTCATCTCGGGGCCCTCCGCACCGAACCCATCCTGTGGATTGGCTACGCAGAAGTTGACAATACCACTGCTACACAGCCGAATAGCACCGCCGATCCGGGATGGAACGCTGCCTATACCCCGAGGGCATTCGGCTGCGAGCACTACGAGACAGAGTACGAGGTTTTCTTCAACTATACCAATCAAATACAAAACACGACCGTCAAAAGACGTAACTTCTTACAGCCGGTGATCGATACCACAATAGACCGCGGAAATGACGCCAACGACCTCACCATGGACAACACTACCGCGATACCAGAGTCAAATTACATTCTTCCTACTGATGTCCAGCGTTATCGGAAAGCAATGGCGTACCACTCAATCGGCACCAAGTTCCGCTACTTCGTCAATGGCACGATTCAACAGCCTGAATATGTTGCGAATACGAAGGCGCTACAGACGAAGCTCATCGACGAGCACAACTATTTGGCAGTGACCAATCTCATGGAAGAAGTCCAGTCATTTTATGAAGACATCATCATCTCCATGTTCAGCAACCCACGCTTCATCTCCGTCGTCTGGGCAAACGACACAAGTGTGAAGACAGGGCCGACCACCAACCCACAGCAGAAATATCCCTGCACCCGCCAACGAACTGACATCCGGTACGACTACCACCAAGGGCAGCTCTGGGCCGTCTACTCCGTCGCCATCTTCCTCGCCATCATAGGCGTCGCCTTCGGCGTGGCGGCGGTCTGGGAAGAGGGCCTGGTCCGCAACACCCGGTTCAGCAGCATCGTCGCAGCCACCCGCGGCCCCGGTCTCGAGAAGCTGCCCTGGGGGAACACGGTGCCCGGCAGTGACCACCGGCCCGTCGCCGGGGCGAGGGTGGGGTACGGCCTTGTGCCGACGGATCCGCATGCCGGCGGTTCGACGTACGGCTTCGGGCTCGAGGGTGACGTCAAACAACGCAGCCGGGAGGAGCAGCCGTCGAGGACGCCGACGGGGTTGGGCAGCCCCTTTAATCGGGCGAGCAGGAGATGGTCGAAGCTGACCTCACAATCGCCGCCGCCGCCGCCTAATACGTCAGACGGCAGGTAGCCAAGCCGTGTTCATTCCGTAGTGTAATTATTAGAGATTTCGTTTTACATTTCCCAGTTCCTCTCCGTCCGTGCAACGGTCTCTTATCATAGGCATCAAGTCCTCACATCAGAATATGGGAATATATATCTCACGTAATCGTATTAACTCGACGCAAAAGAAAAACTGTATGTGCGATGACCAGTCTCTACATACTACTCCGTGTAAGAGACAGACAAACCTCCCTGCCCTGTTTTGTCCAGGAATAAAATGCATACCATGGAGCCTATCCCGCCGCCCAACTGCCTTTCGCCCAATATTTACATTAAGCCATACAAAGACGTGGTATATGCGCTCTGCGCGAAATGAGTTAACGCCCGCTTTTTTTTTTTCGTTTCCCATCCGAAGCCGTCAATAACAAAAACGCCGCGAACCCGGTGATGGTTGATTTCCATCCAAATCCCCTTCCTACCAATGTCATTATGCCTTCGTGCGGTTTGTCCTTGGGTAATGCTGTGGTTTTCTCGTTCGTGATATGCTGATTCGTGAAGAACTCCTTGTTTGCCGTTTTCGTAGACTTTCCCTCATTGCTCGTTACAAATCTTCGGCCAGAAGCGCGCGCACTTCAGGCTCATTAAGAAGCTTACGCTCGCCGAGCTCTTCAGGCGGCTTGCCATCGCGGACAGCGCCAAAGTCGAGGATCTGAACACGTAAAGTTAGCAAAGTCATTCTATGGTCGGATAGCGAGGGTGGCCTTACCTCGACGTACGTGAGACTATCACGTTGGACGGCAGCCACACAACGTCTTTCGTCAAATTTGACTTGCCAGACTCCGCTAAGATCTGTCAACAGGTCTTGCACGCACTCGCCGGTGCGAATGTCCCACATCTTGACCGTCTTCTCGCTGCCGGAGATTACTTTGCGGCCGTCATGTTGGAAGCAGGTGATAGCGCCCGTGTGAGCCGTCAACACATTCTTGCACTTGCCGTTCTCCGGATCCCAGATGCGCAACGTGCTGTCAGCAGCAGCGGACACCAGTCTCTCATCGCGCAAGTCTAGCAAACCAACAAGCAGACTATGCCCCTCGAGAGTATGAAGACAGGCGCCAGTGTTTAGATCCCAAATCTTGACCAGCGAGTCCATCGAGCCAGAAATGCAGCGGTTACGCTCATGGTCGAGCACGACACTGTACACCTTCTGAGAGTGGCCATGGAGTACATGGAGCGACTCGCCAGTGCTGATGCGCCAGACTCTAACCGTGCTGTCATAGCTTCCACTGACCAGAGTGTCGCCATGGGCAGAGATTGCGCGAACCGAGTGGGTATGGCCAGACAGGGTTCGAATAAAGTACGGGCAGTCGGCGTCATTAGCTGGGGGGCCGGTCTGGATGTACCTACGCGAGCCGACCTCAGGCAAGCGCCAAACGCGGAGCTGGCTGTCACGGGATCCGGTGATGATAAGAGGCTTCTGAGGCGCCATGATAGCCTTGCCATCGTGGGATTTGCCGGTCTCGGTAGGCATGAGGATCTGCAGGCAGCGCACCGTGCTGGTATGTCCGTAGAAGACTTGGGTGCAGAGGCCCTTCTCAATATCCCAAACACGTACAGACCGGTCGGTGGATCCCGAGACAAGCATGTTGCCCTCGTACTGCAGCGCCCAAACGCCGCCCTCGTGGCCTTCCAACTTCTTCCTCAACTTCCCGGTCTTGGTATCGTAGACATGGATAAGCGTGTCGTCGCTACCAGTGATGATCTTGTCTTCATCAAACTGCAGGCAGGTGATGACGTGACGAGGGTGGGCGGCAAAAGCGACGTGGCCAGGCTTTACCTTGCCGCTGGTCCAGCTTTGGCGGATCATGTAGTGGCGACGGTAGAGACTCTTGAACAGGTGGAGTTTCTGCAAGCTTGGCATGCCCAGCTGAGGATTAGGCACCGCAGCGGCAGCGGCGTTCGCCGCCGACAGAGGTCCCTCGGATTTGTGCTGCTTGACTTCCAATTGCATTGCCTCGTTACGGGCAGACTCCTGGCCACTAACCCTCCGCTTTGATCGATCGGCGCCGTGAATGTTCATGCCCCGCTTGCGCTTGGAACTGCGGAGCTTGACCGTGGGATCTGGCTTCACGACAGCCTTGGTCAACTCGTTGTCTGCCGAGTTCAACCGGCTGGTCCGGCTGAGGTCGACTTCAGCACCCATGACGCCGACAGGATCCTGCCAACCCCAACCCTGAACAATAGCCTTGTCAAGCTCGCCAGGAGGGAGCGTGAATCCATCCCTATCAAACAGCTCTTTCCAGCCAGTCTCGTTCGTGTCGACAATGTTCCGCCAGTGCTTGGACACTTGGGCGGCTCTGCACAGGTCGCGATGGTCGAGGAATGAGAGCACGTGAAAGCTCAACTCAAGGGGGAGTTGCTTGAAAAAGTCGCATTTGAGTGCCGGGGTGACGACATCGGCTACGAGTCGCAATGTTTTCCTAGGGCAGCGGCGAAGGAAGTTGTACATGATGAAACTCTTCATCTCGCTGGGCATCGCGTCGAACCTCTCCATCATGGTGCGTGCGTCGAGCATAGCGGTGTGGGCATCAAGGTTATCGAGTTGGGACGTGCTGTCATCGGCAGCTACCATGGACAGATCAGAGGAGTAGCCGCCCTCCTCCCCGGCCTGGGAGTCGTGAAGCCACTGCTGGTTACGGAAGCCGTGGTTTCTCCTGGTTAAAGCGGTGCTCTGGGTGGAGTCCTCGTCCTCGTCTTCGGAATCTCTGGAACCCAGTTGGGCGGCCGCGAGTGTGGGGGAAAGTCTCGGACTAGGGAGGCTCGCATCCTGGGCAGCGACGGCATCGATCGAGGGCCGATGGCCAACGGCACGGATAGCCTGTTGCAGAGACTCGTCGGCATCGACAAAGGGCTCGGCGTCAGCATCGGTGATGGGGGGAGTGGCTACGTTGCTGCTGAAGACGGTGAGGGCATCGCTGCCGATGGGGCTTGGTGCATCGTGCATGTTTGCTTGGCTGCTGGGGCCGGACTCGGGGGTATGGCTTGTGCGTGCGATCTGGAGTCGAGGTCGAGGGAGGCGGTCGGAAGAGGAGGCAGCTAGTTCAGAAGTGTCTGGGGTGGCCAGGCAGCCGGTCTGCTTGCCTCTCGAGAGGTGGCGTCGAAGTCTTTGTGAGGCATCCTCGGTGAAAGAAAGGCCAACTGATCTTGGGTTTCTGGATGGTCTTGATGGCAGACCGGGCGACGCGTTCTGAGATGAGGGTGAGGGATCACGGGCAGCTGAGCGACGTGACCTTCTCTGAAAGGGGTCTGAGGGGGACTTTGATGTGCGTCTCGGAGACTCTTGACTGGACTCGTCTTCTTTGAGCAGACCTGCGGGTTGCCTATCGGCTGCGAGGGGGCTCTTGCGCTGGCAAACAGACAGCATGTCAGCATTCGCAGAAGGACCAGGGGAGGGGGACTCGAGGGCGGCGGGTACCTTTTTGGGGACGAAGAGGTCATCAGTCATGGCATCGGTAGAGGAGCCGGTGACGCTGAAGGAGAAGTTTGCGAGTTCGGGGGGCAGAGGCTTTGAGGCGAGAGGGTACTCCTTGGAGTCGAGTTCGTGGAGGGGGCGAACGTCGCGCAGACAGACGGGAGGGAAAGTGCGCTTTGTGGTGGTGGTAGTGGTGGTTGTCGTGGTCTCGATGCACTCGGAGACTTGGTACTGCAGGCTGGACGAGTCTTGGCCGTGTGCCGAGTCGTTCTTCTCGTCGACGGAGAAGGAGACGGTCTGACTGGAGCGAGGCCGGCGGACCTCTACGGCGTTTGACTGAGGACCCGGCGAGGGCGTCATGTCGGGCGATGAGAGAGTTGCAGGGCGTTTGAGCGGACGAAAAGGTTGTTCCAGAGAGATGGGAGGGCGGGGATTGGAGGAATGGAGGCGATCTCGAAGAGGTTCGCGAGAGGGGAGGCGGCGGAGGAGGAGGTGGAGGAGGAGTAGGAGAGGGACAGAAGAGGATCGGGTTCAGGGCAGCCGCGGGACAGAGTGGTGGATGGTGGATGGTGGATGGATGGAAGTGGCAGCAGCAGGCGGTGCGGCGGTGGGAAGTGGTTTGGTGAGGGTTCCAGGTTGGATTTGAAGAGTGGCGGGCGCGGGATTACGGTGCAAGGCAGAGGCACCACGGGTGCGGTTACGAGGAAGGGCAGGTAGACGGTACGGTGTCAACCACGTTTCTCTGGTGTGGTGGAGTTGTACCCGGTACAGGTGAAGTGGAGTTTTCTTCTCTTTTTTTTTTTGTCCCTCCCAATGGCGGAAGGGGGTACTCTGTACAGCGTGAGGCAAGAAGCAGCCGGGCAGGGCAGCTGATGGGCCTGATCCAGGTCCAGGTCCCGGGGCAGGTCCCGGGGCAGGTCCCGGGGCAGGTCCAGACGGGGGGAGGCCAGAGTGCGTGCAGCGACAACGAACGGCACCTATTACACTACGGGCACTGCACCAAGCCCAGGTGTACACCGCAACGAAAGGTATTTTTTATAGCGTACCTTTACTAGATGGGCAAAGAGATAAAGTATGGGCCGTGATAGGTGAGGGTCCTCGGTAGAAAACAAGGCAGGAAAACAGGGCAGGGTGAATGTATGCACCTCACTGAGTCGACGGCGAGTAAGGCGGACAGAAAGGTAGGCGCCCACTGCCTTCCATTTCCGATGTCGTTTTTGATGTCAGCAGCGGTTTGCGTGCAGTGGACACTGGACACTGGGTACCGATGCGGAATGGTTGTGACGGCGCTCGGGCTGGATGCACTAAACAGAGACACCAGGGACTGAATCACTGAATCACTGGGCCACTGACGATGGAAAGGCAGCCCGCCCGGACAAAAATAAACGGAATAAGTAACAACAATAATGAGATTGTTGCTTGTTGCTGAGGGCCGTCCGTCCCATCACTGGGTCAGTGTTAGACTGTTACCTTAGCATGTTCGGTTCGTCGTGGAGCCCAACATTGCCGCTACTCCTCTAGTGCAGATGCAGAATTGACAATGAAAAAGCTGTCTGCCCATGTCTACCCAGTGTGCCTGCCAGTCCAGTGTCCCAGGGCAGTGTCTGTGCTTCCACGTCCCTTCCATGCCCGGGCAGGTTGCAGCAGGTGTTCGTCGCCCTTTTTTCTTCTGCCCCTTCTTTCCTCACGGTTCACTCTGCAAGTGTCTTCTCATTGGCTGATTTGCCCCGAACCCTCGGTAGTGGGGCTGACTTATGATAGCCTCACATGTATTTCTCCACCAAACCGTCACCGCAAGATACCTCTTTTCGAAACAACAGGCTGCTCGCGTGGTCTCCTGGATCTGGAACGCGGGTGGCCTGTCCAAGGCTCCAAGCCTCCTCTCTTCGCTGGCCAGGCTGCGCAGGCTGCGCTGGGTTTGCCCTTTCACACACTCTCTCCAGGGTCGTCGCTTGAGTCTGTGTCTCTTGCGTTTCTCCTCCGCTGTCCAATCCCCATCTCGAGTCACCTCTCTTCAGTCCTCGTCTGTCGCCGTGGCTTGTTCTTTTCCCCCAAATCCCCGAATCCTTTGACGACCTTTGTTACGGATTCAGCGAACTGTGGAATTCTCCGGACGCCGCGCCCCCTCCCCTATTGTCTTCTGCACTTCTTCTCGACAACCCAGAGACACGAACCCATCGTCAGCTCCATTCCACATGGATTCTTCCAAGCCCAGGGGTCGACCCCAATTGTCCCCCCTTGTTCTTGCGAACTCGTCCGTGGCTGGTCACCACTTTCATCATGATCCTTGGTCCATGATAGCTGCTAGTCCACAAACCATGGCAAAACCAACCCAGCCCCTCGGCCCGCTCCCCTCCCACGCCCGATTCACACCATTCACCACTCGTCTTCACTTCACTTCTCGCGTAAACAACATGCACCACGCACCCTCGACACGCTTTGCTTGACACGACCCCCGTGGCCTGTGGCTGGCGCCATCCTCACCTTAAAAAAAAAAAAAAAAAAAAAAAAAAGAATAATTCTCCTCCCCCCCAACACCCCCACCCCCCCCCCCCCCCGCTCTCTCTCTTCCTCCTCCCGCCCAAAGCAACCACCCCCCTCCCCCCACTCCCCCCCCCCCCACCCCCCCCCCCCCCCTCCCCCCCTCCCCCCACATCACCGCCTCACACCCCCCCCCCCCCCCCACTCTCCTCCCCTCCCCTCCACCTCATCTTCACACCCAC
>VYYT01000014.1:0-96602 GCA_032988895.1 Colletotrichum kahawae | reverse complement strand
CCAGTGCCCCGTGCACCCCCGCCCCTCCCCCCCATCCCCCACGAAAAAACACACCCCCCCCCCCCCCCCAACCCTGTGTCTAGACCCGCCCCCCCTGACGTGGGCAGGGACCCCCCCCACCCTTAAAAAAAAAAAAAAAAAAAAAAAAAGAATAATTCTCCTACCGCCAGACACGCTCACCCAGCCGGCCACCCGATCGATCTGTCTCTGGCCTCGTGCCAAGGGGCATCGCGTCTACCTTAAAATCCACAATCGCGTCTCTCCCGTGTCTTGTCTGCTCCTGTCCGAGTTTCAAGAAATGCATTCCCTCCCCTCCTTCCCCTTACCTCACTCACCCGGCATCGTACATACATGTCCAAATATGCATCTGCCAGGCGTCCTCTATTCGACTAATTCCCTGACCCTACGTCTCTTGTCTTCAATAACGCTCCCGCTCGTCATCTTGACCGCCTCGCAAGACATCGCTACACGCCAACCCCTAGAAGACAAGAAATAGGACGCCACAAACGCCAGGAACCTTACAACCAAAAATGGCCATGACGATGTCCCTCCCGTAAGACTTGCTTACCTCACCTCACTGCATCTACACATGTTCCGTACCCTTCGAGGCGAAGCACAGAGAAAGCCTGTATTCGCACAGATGCGCGCCATAAGACGAGAAATCACATTAAATAGCACCATGCACGCCAAAACCTCAGAGTTGTGGCATGCATCAAACTATCGGCACCACTGCCTGCATTCGTCGTCCCTTGCCGGACCAACGCGAACCTTACCTCCTCCTCCTCCAAAGGTCCAGAAAGTGATCAGCAACCACCTGAGAACCAACAGCGACTTGGTCATCGTTGGAGAAGAGTTCCATCGCGTGACATTGAGCGCCCATCATTGTCAAGGCGCTGTACCTCAACCCCGTGTCAGCACCCAGGCCCCGGTACGAATCGCACGCGCTCCGCCAGTCCAACGTCAGATGCATATTGCCCCCTTCTCCTACCAATTACTACCAAAACTGCTTGCCTGTTTGCAGCAAAAAGCCCCCTTTCTCATCATCAAAGCTACCTGCCGCTTCGTAAGCAAGTCCTTCAGCCACGCTCATCTTGCCTTACGGAAGCCGGCTTTGCCTTGCCTTGCCTCGCTTCGCCATCTGTGTGCGGCGTGTTCTTGGGCTCCCTCTCTTCCATCCTATGCTGTCCTCCCCCGGTGCCCCCCGGTGCCCCCGGTATTCGTAACCCCCCTGCCCGTCCCTCGGTCTGTTGCCCTGTTTGCCGCCGCCTGCCTGGCTACCCGCCCACCGACCGCCCCCCGATCCAGCCTAGCGGCGCCTTTCCGCACGCCGCTCGCCAGCACCGGAGGCACGCCGAAGGACAGGGAATGAAACAGCGCAGCAACCACCACCGTAGGCACTGCCCCTGCTCTCTGGTCCGCTGTAGTGCCTCGGTGACAAACCAGTGACGGGCCCCGCATATCCGTCTTCCGTTTCCAGACCCCTCCGGCACTCCGGGTTGCCTCACCATCTTTACCTGCCTTCCGATTGCATTCTACCAACCTGCACACAATGGGTAATGAATGTGTCATTTCCCTAGGTCTAGAAGGTGGTTCTGGCATTTTCCAATAAGTAAGTACAATCTTGGTTCGGAACGTCCCTCCGCTTACATTAGGTCGGTTGAAGAAGAAGCATTCGGGAACAATCATCGTCATTCATGCCTTGAATTGAAATCTATCGTGCACTTTTTCATAGCCAAGTGATCATCATGGCCCTGTGAGTATCCAAGCCCGCTACAATGCAAATAGATAGAAGAAATCGCCATCTTCCTATGTACTCCCTGAATCCAAAGCGCTCATGGCCAGAATAAAACACGAGGCAGATGTTCATCACTGCCCTCGTTGCCCTGTCCGTCCGATGGCCAATCAAGCAATGTACACCGGCAACCGACTGCCAAAGAGCTCACTCTTGGGCAGTTGGACATCGTTCTTGTGAAAGTCGTGAAGCATGAGCCAGCAAATCATCCGGAACACGAGCGTGCACCAGATGTCCTCGTGGGTGGTCGCATGGGACGCGTCCTCGTCCAGCAAGTCAATCTCTTCCTTCTCGTCATCTTCAATATCGGCCAGGTGCTCGAACGCAATTTCCTCTTCCGACTCTTCGTCCGAGGACTCGATCGTTGCGACTGTTCGCGTGGTACGCGCCGTGGTCGCACGCCTGAGACCGTAGCCTGCTGGCGCCGGCGCTGCCTTGGGTTTGGTCTCCTCCGCACGCCGATCCGTCGACCTCTGCGACTCATCGATGACCTTTTGCCGCACTGTCTTGAAGTACACTTCCATGAGCTTGGCTTGCTTAAGCTCAGGAGGCGCTGCGTCGATGGCTTCAAAGCGTGATTTGGTTCTTGTAGTCGGGATTGTAGGATAGCCGGAGGCGTCTTGGGTGGGTTTTCCAGGTTTGGGGTTAAAGCCGGAGAGGACTTCCTGGATGTGGCTGCGAAGCACATACCGAACCATTTCACGTCGTTCCGTCTCGTAGGCCGATTCTGGATGGTCTCCCATCACGTCTCCAGGCTTGTCCGAGATTGATCGCATGAGTTTGGACTTGGTTGTGTATTCCCTGTGCATGGTTGGGCGGGTCTCTTTCCTCTTGAATGTCAGGATATCGTCAGTGTCGTCGAGAGCAGCATGTAGCGCACTCATGAGCGGCAGGCTTAGTTCGGTGCGTCGATCCGCCGGCGCCGGCTTCATCATCTTCTGCAAAATCTTGATATGCCTCCAGATTTGCCTCGCCTCATCGCTGGGGTTCCTTCTTCCGCCATAGAGCTTCTTAAGCTGGTAAGCATATGCATCGAGTAATCTCCTCAGATCAAAGTTTTTCGTATCCCATTTGAAAAGACTTGGATTCGGAAGCAAGCGGAACACGCTTCTGTCAATATGGAGAGTTTGTCCAAGCATGCCGACAATCTCGAATGCAACTGTACAATGTCAGCGTCAAGAGTTCTACGCCGTGTTGCTCATCTCGTTAATTACCTGGGAAAAGGTGGCCAAGCTTCGTTGTCGTCTTGTTGTCGGAGAAGTATCTGACAGTATTCGTGTTGCAGCCGATCAACACCAGAGTTTCGGCGATCTCGTCCATAGTCGCAAAGTTCAGGGTGGACAAGTCCCGGGATTCGCCAATGGGAAGATTGAGGCGTCGATCGTCTGATTTTGACTTGTAGATGGTGGGAACAAAGCCGAAGCAAAGCTCCTTGACCTCGTCGACAGGAATCACGCGATTGGATTCGAAGCGGTTGCGTCCATGTACCTGGAAAGTGAACATGATGCCCAACTCGCTGACCTTGGATCCAGTGACCGTGTACCCGTTGCCTTCAGCCCGGTACCGGTCGTTCGTCCGGTCAAATTCAACCCAGTAGATACCAAGCAACGCAATCATCTCTACGATGTGGCACCAGGTTGTGGTAGCATAAGGCTTCTTGATGCTGGATGGCATCGTGTCCCAGCTCTTAAGCTTCTTCTGCAGTGCTACAGTCAAACTGTAACTATCAGTCACCGAGTCGAGTATTCCGTCGATATTCTCAGGCGCGTTGATTGGAGCGTCGGCTTTTGGTGGCGGCTGCTGTCTTGTCTCGTGGCCATACTTCTTCTTTTGCCATTCTCTAGACTCGTGCTCCATTCTTTGCAATGCTGAGAGAAGAGTAACCCAAGAGGCCAGCTCGTTGTCGGCCGTGTGTACCGCACGTTTAATTTCCTTCTCGGTGCTAGGTTGGGCTGCTCCTAGTGATGTCCATGTCTCTTCGAGGCTCTTGGGAGAACCATCGATGAACAGAATCGGCTGTTTTTTGACAGGACCGTTCTCGTTGCCGGGGCGGCAAAGGAAGATGACGGGGGCCTCAAATTGAACCTCAAATCGGAACTCATACGGCTTGAGCACTCTTCTCCTTCCTTTTTCCCACAACCCTATCGCTTTGTCGTCGCAACTCGAGTATCCGGCCGCAGAGGCGTAGTATTGCTGAGCAACTTGTAATAAGGAAGCAAGTAGAGCAATGAGAGAGATGGCGAGAGCGGCAATGGCCACCCACAACTCGTTATCGTCATCGTTGATGTTGTTGTTGATCAGGTCCAGCGTTTCCCTGAACTGTGAATCGTTCATGCCCGTCGTCATGATGGGCGTGTAGGCGACGCCGCAAGCAGAGGTACGCTTTTGTGCCTCTCTCTACCTGTGTCCTCGATCAGGCTCTGAACTTGCGTGTCACAATCGGCTCGGTAGATTCGTCGTGTTCGACTCGCTCGAGGAATTGGGGTCGTAGAGGGATGTGGTTGAAGAAGCCATGGACGGAGTGGGCGTGAGGGAGCCGAGCCTCCTGGCAGATGCATCCGATTTGTTCAGCTCGAGTGGCCCAGGAGGAGGCCTGGGGTGTCGGGTGTGTCGAAGCTGGCAA
Source organism: Colletotrichum kahawae (assembly GCA_032988895.1). NCBI lineage: Eukaryota > Fungi > Ascomycota > Sordariomycetes > Glomerellales > Glomerellaceae > Colletotrichum > Colletotrichum kahawae. The sequence goes on along the minus strand of VYYT01000014.1, from coordinate 92,187 downwards.
AGAGCAGCGCAGGGCAGGGCAGACGAGGCTGCACGACGAGCTAGCGCGCGATGGTGGCACAGCCGCCTGCGTTGAGAAGGGTCTTGCAGCCGGGGGAGCGGTTGGACAGTAAGACGGCTGGACGGTGGATGGGCTGACTTGGGTCTCTGCCGCCGGCATCGAATTGCCTGGCGAATGGAACGTTGGTCGAGGGCTGCGAGAGACTGTCCTGTTCCGTCCCATACAGTGATGCGCGCATGCTGCCAACGGGCAGCAGGCAGACACGAACCGTTTGCCCAGCCATCTTGTTTCTCTCTAATGAACGGAGAGAACCCGTCGTCCATCCATCAGCAAAGAACCGTGGCCCCCTGGCCGCAGCATGGCCCCCTTGTCTTGCCCAATAGCCCTATCAGTCGCTAGCTCGTGGCTCATATGGCACTATTTTGCAGTGCTGCTGAGTGGGTTTGTGGAACGACAGCAGGCAGCGGGATTCGCGGGCTCCGCCATGATTTACGACGACGACAAACGACAATGGCTATGGTAGCCGGCGTTGGCGATGCAATGCAGTTGCTACATGTATGTACGTTGACGTGGACGGAGAGAATGGAGTTGTGTTGACGTCTGATGGTGGCAGTGCTTTACAACTGCTGCTTAAACCGTCCCAAAAAGCCAAACCCGCGTGTGGCCCAGCCTACCTAGAACTAGGAGCGGCCCGCCGTTCGAACCAAAGGTCGGTGCAAAATATAGCGAGCGGGAACAGTCAGTTGAAGGCGGGATGGCAGTGCAGTCCACTGCGGGCAGCTCCGTTTCCTGCCTGGATACTTGCTCGAGCACGCAACTGTCAAGCTTCCCCTCAGATCGTTGGTAGCGTCTTAGCGCTCCGTTTTCCACTGCCTGTAGTGTCCACCTCGCTAAGCGTACCCGGGAAGCACGGGCAGGCCAAAGATGCCACGGGCACAGCTCGAGGCGACTCCAGTGTCATCCATTGGATTGGATCCAGCCAAGAGGTTTCAACGGCGACGATTCTCACCCACTGAATTTCTCACTCCACTCATCGCCAGCGACGACATGTCTTGCATGTCGACCATGTGACTAGAAGCCATTAACCGTGCTTTCACACATTGCACTACTACTTAATCTTCCAAATCATATAAAATCTCCTCCTTCAAGGAATTCTATGCTAAACTGGCCGATATGATCATACATAGGCACTCAAAGCATCCCGACAGTCCGACAAATTAGTTGGCAATCGCAATATGACCATATCTTCTGTAGATTTATGGCACAGGACCGAAGTACCATGCGAGACCGAGCAGCCCGAAAGTTCCCATAGAAATGTCTCATTATCAAAGAGCCGGTGGATAGCTTTGAATACATAAGCGCTTGTTTTAGCTTCTTGCTGGCGTCGGGACTCCCGCCAATTACAACCACTGGGCAGCTCTCGGTAACGATCAATGGAGTTTCGAGAAGTGCGAACCCTACTTCAAGAAGCTCGAGAACGCATCCTCCCAGCCCAAGGCGCCCTATCGCGGTCATGATGGTAATCGACTACGACATGTTGAGCATTATTGAAATGAGACTGATAAACAATCTTAAGGCCCGATCCATATCAGACAAGATCCATCATTGAACTCCGTCGATAAGTAGTAAGGGGTGCTGCGTCCCTCATGCTGTATTGATACTGATGTCCAGACAGTATTGAGGAAGCAGCAAAGGATATGAATTTGCCAGTGCGAAACGACATCAACAACCCGAATGCCCCGCCGGAAGCCTTGTTTGAGATCGAGCACATGATCACCAAGACTGGACATCGCAACTCCGCTGCGGTGGGCTACCTACCCAAGTCACTTGTGTTAAAGCGTCAGGAAACCCTCACCATCTGCAGCGGCGCCGTGGCTACGAGACTCCAGTTCAACCAAGACGGGACAGAAGCAACAGGTGTGTATATCTTGGATCGCCTTACCCAAAAGTCGACGAAAGAATGTCTGGTCCATGCAAAGAGGGAAGTCATTGTCAGCTGCGGTGCCCTGTTCAGCCCCCAGTTCCTCATGCTAAGGTACGTAAAGCCTCGATTAGAATCTTCAAGTTGATCCTAGCTGAAAACTCGCAGTGGCATTGGCCCAAAGGAACAGATTCAACACCACAAGATCCCCTTGGTGCGGGACATGTCCGGAGTAGGGGCAACCCTCAACGACCACATCGCCTTCAGCATCGCCTTCCAAGCCCGCCTCGCTGATTCTTATATCCGCCTACTCAACCCTCTGATTGCCATCTGGCACCTGCTTCTCTTCATCTTCACGAAGACGGGCATTTTCTCACGTTCAGGTGCTCGACTGTGCGCCTTTCTTTCCAGCGAGAATATCGACGAGAAGACCATGACGCTGAAGCCACCCAAGGATGCCTCCGACGAGCAGCGCAGGAGGGATCCGCATCTTCCAGAGAACGCCCCCGATTTGGAGCTTCTGTTCATCAACGCGGCGTTCGACTATGAGAGGGGAAAGGGGTACTGCGGCTTCCAGACCTGTCTCGTCCAGCCATTTTCAAGGGGTAAGGTCGAACTGGCATCTTCAGATCCCCTGGCCCTTCCCAAGTTTTACTCCCAGTTCCTCTCCGATCCGCGCGACTGGGCCGTGGCGCGGAAGGCAGCTCGTTTTGCGATGAACTACGTCGAGACGTTCCGAAAGTCCAAGTATCCCTTCGATTCCACCTGGCATATTGCTCCTGGAGTCAAGCGAGGGAGTATGGAGGGAAGTTGGAAGGACGTGTCAGACGAGGAGATGGACAGATTCCTCAGAGAGCGACTGCTCAACTTTTATCACCCGACGTCGACCTGCCATATGGGCTTGGAGGAGGATGGCGCTGTCGTTGGCCAGGATTTGAAGGTTCACGGATTCCAGAATCTTAGGATCGCAGACGCGAGCGTGTTCCCGACGGTTACTAGTGCCCACACCACGGCACCAGTCTACATGGTTGCAGAGAGAAGTGCGGATTTTATCAAGAATGACTGGGCGAAGAAAGAGAGTCACTGAAGGAAATGCTCACTTGGATAGGTTCATCAAGAAAGGAGTTGCGTAGCGGTGGTTCATGGCTTGGTATATTAATTCATTGCCGGCATTCCAGCCCGGTATTATTCACAACTTGGCGTCTCCTCGCGCTCCTCCATCGAGTCACAAAAGGTGCTCGTCGAACCAGGCAATAGCCTGGTAGAAAGCCTGCTCCTTGGCGTACTTCTGAATCTTCTGACTGACATCGCAGCGGACGGCGAAACCGTGCTCGACACCAGAGTACAGGTTGATCTGGTAGGGCAGGCCAGTCTTCTGCAGGATCTCCTCGGACTTGTGGCGCAGAGGGGTAGGGAAGATGCTGTCGGTCTCGGCGGCGGCGATGGAGAGGGGGCCGTTGATGGCAGCGAGCTCGTCCTCGTCGACGAAGCTGGGGTGGGCAACGAAGCCGACCTTGATGCCGTCCTTGTAGTGTCGAACGACGTACTGTGGAGGAAGACGTTAGCTAGGCCGCACTTGGCTGGTGCGTATGAGTGTGGTTAGACATACCTTTGCGCCGAAGCAGTAGCCAACGGCACCGAGCTTGGTGATGTTGTGCTCCTGCTGGAGGTACTTGATGGAGTCGACGATGATGGGGTCGACGTCCTCCTTGTTGTGAGGGTGCTTGCCGTCGCTGCCCACCTTAAACCAGTTCATGATGTCGAAGCCGGCGGGCATGGGAAGAGACAATTGGTCGCCATCGAAGAGATCGACAATCAGGGTGGTGTAGCCGTTGGCGGCGAACTGGTCGGCGAGGAGCTGGCTGTTCTGCCAAATGCCAAAGACGTCGGCAACAAAGAGGATGCCGGTGTTCTTGTGAGCCTTGTCGGCGGGGGCCTCGGCGAGGTAGCCTTCATACTTGCCGCCGACGGAGACCTTCTTGCCCTGAGGGGTGCCCCTTTACATGTTGATATGTTGTTAGTGACATCGTGTACAAGACGGTGGTGATGGTTGGATTACGGATTGCGATCCTTGGCGGGATACAGGAGCTTGGGTGCGCAGTTCAGGGAATCAAGCTTTGCGAAGTGGGGGAGGGGTCAACTGGCGGGGTCATGGATAGATGTCTGTTACGTACTCATGCTTGACGCCGACTGTGCAGCACTGTCCGGGGGGGTTAGACGCCATTGTGATTTTTGCGATGAATCAGTTGTGATGAGAAGCTTGGAAAGAAGAAGCAGATTGGTGATCTGGGTTACTGTTTAGGGAGAAGGGGTGTAGACGTGCTTAAGAGTGGGAAGCTTGAGCAGCTTGGACGGAACCAAGAGGGGCTCTGGAGATGGAGGCAATGGATGGATGCTTGGAAGGCCCACGGCCACGGGTGTTGAGTGCGCCGGGGCCGCGGCGTTGACGTGAGGCATTACCAAGCAACTGGATTCCCATCGCCCATGTATCATTCATTTCCTGGACGGGCATTCTTTTGCCTTCTTGGACACCCAAGACGGGGAAGCCATGTGGGCCGAGATCCGATCCGATCCAATGCAATGATTCCGCCGTACGCCAATTGGTTCAGGAGCGGCGTAACTCGGACTCCATGTGCTCCAAGGGGCCCCCTCTCGATGAGACAGAGGCAACACAACAGACGAAGAAACAGACTCGAGACTCGGAGGTATGTCCTTCAAGCTCCAAACTCCATTCCCCACCTCGTCGAGAGTCCCGCATGCCCTCGGGTTCGCTCTGTGTTCTAGGTGTGGAAAAGAAGACGGCTAGGGCTTCCACCTCTAGGCAAGTCACCGATCCGGTGCCGGTGGGCGGTAGTGTCCCGCGCGCGGTGTCGGAAATAAAGCGGAAGCCATCTCTGGAGCGGGCATGTCACCATCGCGGCCCGGTACTAGATGGTGTTGGCGGGGACGATCCCTCGGCATTGGAAGCAATATTTGGGTCTCTCCTGGGGAAAAAAAAAGGGTGCAAGGCTGTCGTAGGTCGTAACTTCACTTGGGATTGGAATGACGCTTCACCCCACCGAGAAAAAGAGCCACAGCCGTGAAGTTAACCTCACCATGACTTCATGTCCGGTTTCGGTGAGAGCTTCTTCACCTGGTCGGCCTTTTTCCAAGGTGAAGGAAGGAAGGCCTACTGGACCTTCGGTACTTTCCCAATTGATGGTAAATCCGTAAATCCGTGCTGACTCAGACCGCTCCTATCGATATCGCTTGCTGCTCGCGCACAGACTCTTGCCGCCCAGTGTGATACGTCACTCCTACCGAATGGAAGACAGACCCAGCGGACCTGTCCAGCGCATTCAGACGGCCAGATCCATATCTCCCTTAGCGTGCTCCACAGCGCTCTCGTCTGCCGTGGCTGCCCAGGCTTCCCTGTCTGAGCGTCCGTCGGGCCAATCACCAGTCCAATCCCAAGTCGTCCTCTTGGAGATCCGTCCGCTGGGCAGCACACTTTCAGCGTTCAATGTTCGGAGAAAGCGTGTCTTTGGTGTTCCTGAACCCCCCCCCCACTCCATCAACCTGCGAAGAACTGCAAACTGCAAGGCTAAGCTTCGTCGCTTCAGTCTCCCGTGCGGCACATAACCTGGACCTATCGAATCCGAGATCCAAACACCTCGGACTGCCTCATTCGTTTATCCGTGTCCGCCTTGCTTTCTCGCGAACCAACGAACCCCCTAAGGCGAAAAGCGAATGGAGCCGACACCTCGCGACCACGAAACACAGTGAAGGGCTTGGGAATGGCAGAAGGCGAACATCACCGAGTGCGAGACGCCGAGGACCATGCATCGTCTGGAGATATCGCCGCCATGCCTGCCGAGCCCGTCGAGGCCTTCCCGGCCATGCCAGCCTTCCCCTCCGGCGGCCTGCCACTCGACCGCAATGCCGTAGATGCGAAAAACGACATCAGAGTCTCGCACATTCCTATGCCACCGCTGCCCAGCGTCTCCGCGAGCGCACCTCCCACATCGACACTCCCTACCATCCCCGGCGGTCACTCCGACGAAGAACAATCGTCGGATGCCTCCTCGACGCACAGCAAGCCGGAGCTGCAAGAGTCCTCCAATTCCTCCTCCACATCCGAACCCGCGACCGCCCTCGAGAAAAAGGATGCTGAGCAAAAGGAGGGCGCAGACCAGAAGACGCGGGCAAGAGCCGGATCCAGTTCCGCGTCCATGAAAAAGAATCAGAGCCACGATAATGTTAGGAGATTGTCTGTGGCGGGCATGCAGCAGCTGCAGGATCCGGAGGCTCTGCCCGTTGCCGTTGTCGCAGACGGCGCAGCAAGCCATGGGGGCCGGCCGGCGCACATATCAGAGCAGCTGCAAGCAATTCGGCAGTCGATCTTAAGCCAACCAGACACCCTCCGGCGCAATGGGCCAGTGACGGATGGTGGGAGCAGGTCGCGACACCACGATGAATGGCGCCGCCCGACCTCTGGAAGGACCTTGTCTACGCCCCCGACGAACCGAAGACAGTCTCAGTCTCAAACCACCTCTCCTCGCCGGAATTCCTTCTACACCGTTGCTCGGCCACCACCCCTCAATCTCGAGGCGGCAACCCACTTCAACGCTGCCAGCCCTCTACCCCCCCCGACGCAGACGACGAGCCAGCCCAAACTACCCCAGATTCAAGTGCCGCCGCCGTCGTCGCAGCAATCCAAAGCTCCCCGAAATGACCCCTTTCCGCCCTCGCCTCTTCCTCCTTCGATACCCCTCCCGCCCATGTCTATACCAACACATCTACAGCTGGAACTGGCAGCCCAACGACCGAGTCCTTTGTACATACATCACTCACATACTAATGATATTCCATACGAGTCATACGCCGTCAAGTGGGAAAGACTCAAAAATGTTCTCTTGCTGCCGTCATTCCTCGAACGAACCCTCTATTTTGGGGCTCTGGCCTGTCTCGATGCCTGGCTTTACAATTTCACCATCCTACCCATGAGGTTCTGCATTGCCTTGGGCGTTTTGGTCAAGTGGTGGGGCTATCTCGCGGCAAAGGAAGCGCGTTGGATGATCGGATACGTCTGGCATGGACTGGGTAGAGTATGGGCTAGAGCCCGACGACCCAGGTCCAGAGCTACCTCCTCGGCCCAGCATGAAGACCCCGATCACCTCGTCAGCCGCGACAGGAGCCAAAGCCGACCAGCGCACCGGGGTACACCTTTGGTAACCCCGGACATTGGATCCTCAAGCGATGTCCCCACAATCAACATTGATTCGGAGATCAAGACGAACGGCAATCAGGTTGTCGAGCAAGAAGTAAAGATGAATGGTAACGGGCATGGAGTCACTTATAAGACAAATGGCTCCGCCGGTCACCATCCAACCCACATGTCCGGACACCGGCAGGCTCGTCATAGGAGGACGAAGTCGATCCCATCCAACTTATCTTCATTCCACAAAGCCGATCTACTGCAGGGGGCCGTAATCCTGTGCAGTTCTCTGTTTCTAATGAAGCTGGACGCCAGTCGGATGTATCATTTCATTCGAGCGCAGGATGGCATCAAGCTCTACGTCATCTACAACGTCCTTGAGGTAGGGAACTTTCCGAAGCCAATGTGACAACCTTTGCTAATGGAGTGCAGGTCGGCGATCGCTTGCTTTCAGCCCTCGGACAGGACATTTTCGAATGCCTCTTCAGTTCCGAGACCCTGTCAAGGAACAGTTCTGGTCGCTCCAAAGTCCTCCTGCCCATGGGCATGTTTGTTCTGGCTCTCGTTTACAACGTCATCCACTCCGTCTCTCTGTACTACCAGGTCATTACGCTGAATGTGGCTGTCAACTCGTATTCCAACGCACTCTTGACCTTGATGATCTCGAACCAGTTCGTCGAGATCAAGAGCACCGTGTTCAAGCGGTTTGAGAAGGACAACCTCTTCCAGTTGACGTGTGCAGACATTGTGGAGCGCTTCCAGCTTTGGATCATGCTGCTGATCATCGGCATGCGTAACATTGTCGAAGTCGGCGGCCTGTCCGTGCCTGGCGCTGGTTCTGAGAGTGGCAGCGATATGGGTGGGGGTGCTATGCCTCTCCACAGCCCATCCATCCTGCCCTTCAGCTTCACGGTGCTCCCGTCCTGGGTGTGGTCTGGCGAGGTCCTGTCCCCCTTCCTGATTGTTATTGGCAGCGAGATGCTAGTGGACACCATCAAACATGCCTACGTGAACAAGTTCAACAACATCAAGCCGACGTTCTACAGCCGTATCCTCGATATCCTGTGCAAGGACTACTACACAAATGTATGCCTTGCCCCCTTCCCAAACTTTGAAGATAACCTAACACCATCCCAGGCCTTTGTCACACCGTCGTTGACTCGAAGACTGGGCCTTGCTGTCATCCCCCTTTCGTGTCTCTTTATCCGGGCATCGGTACAGACATACCACATGTTCCTATCAACACGAATTCCTACTCCACTCCCGGAGTCTACACAGACGTCGCTTTCCGTCGAGTCTGCAACGCCATCCTCTCCAGTGATGGTTGCAGCTCTCGACCGTCTCGACACACTACTACGTGACGCCCTCGGGCGCGCCGTCTATGGCTACCCGTACGCCTCTCCGGGCGTCAAGGCCCGCTCATGGTGGTCATGGACAAGCGACGACGTCATTGCGGCAGTCACAATGATCGTCGTCTTCTTCATCGCATTCCTCGTCCTGCTCATCATCAAACTCCTGTTGGGAATGATACTCCTGCGGTACTCTCGCAACCGGTACGCCAAGATGAAGCGTAAGGAGCACTTGGTGGCAACGGGTCAGGAGGAGCGCGAGTCTTACGATGCCAAGGGCAAGCGTGTGGGCGGGTACGGCCACATCGAGGTGACGGAGGACAGGCGCAGGTGGATACACGCGGACGAAAAGGAGGGACTGAAGGGCGGCAAGGGACGCGTGCAAAAGGCAGAGAAGCCCCCAGAAAGTGACTATAACGGAGTCTACCGGTACGAAATGGTTGCGAAGAGGATTTGGTAGTCGTCGGCGTTTGGGAGGAGTGCTCATTCAGCATAGTTTACATGGCATTGCATAGCTGGGAAGCTACGGAGTTTATGTTATCCATCTCTTGCTTCTTCACCAAGGGATGCAGTTTAGCAATTTGATTTCTGATTTATTATCGCCTTGTCCCGGGGCGCCTCGTGTGAGCTCTCGAGCCATCATTTGCCGTGGGTCCCTGGCTTAATCTGCCTGTCCAGATGTAGAAGGCACCTTCGATCAACACACCTTCCACCAACGCGCCGTCCATCACCTGCCACCGTCGCACCCCCCCCCAGCAGAACTTTCCATCAACACGTCTTTCATCGTTTTCTCAGGTCGTAAATGACCTGCTTTCAGCCAGTGCACCTTCCATTCTCCCGCCTCGCCATCCTCTTCGTTACCATAACGTACTCCCACGCACCTCAACACCAATCAACCCACGATGGCGACCCCTGACGTCGACAACCTTACGAAGGTCTTTATTTCCAGATATGATCACATCTGGAAGCTCTACTTTTCTGGAAAGCGTGATGTGGCACTCACGATGGCCCCAGATCTCCTTATGGAGCCGAAATTGGGCTCTGCCCATCAGGCTGGTATGCACCAACTTCTGGCCTGCGGCCCTCTCCACGATGACACTGTCATGCACGCTCAAGAGGCGGTCCGTATCGATAGCGAGATCCTCCAGCAGTATCGCGACACCGCTAAGCTGCATGAGAAGGCCTTGGAAACCAGGCTTCGGTTCGCGAAGGAGCATCTTGAGCTTGTTCTAGAGAAGAAGCGCAATTTCGAAGCGGATATGGCCCAGTGGATGTCTGACATTCCCTGCCTGTGTTCATTCATTACCTACTAGCATCCCATACAGCGCTCAGGAATGCCTCATGGCCGATGCCCAGGACGCACAACTCGAGCAGGCAGAGCGGGATGAGCAGGCCAAACGAACGGCAGCCCAAGAGGACGACGGCAACCCAGGCGATTTGCTCCCCCCTTTGTACGTCACCGCTGCCGACGTTGGTGTACTTCTCCGTTCTGGCCAAAATGTGACACCCGACACTGCCAGCATAAACGAAAAGTCCTCCCAAGACCGTCCCCAGTCCACCGCCACGGTTGAGGCTGCCTCTCCCCCTGTCCTACATATCCATGCGTCAGACAAGGAGAAGTCGTGATCTCATGCGATGGTACACAGCAAGATACGATGGGGTGAACAGAAACAGTAGCATTGACAGCGGTAGCAACCGGATAATTGGAATGGAGAAAGAGTTCGAAACCATTGCTCGCCTATAATGCTTCCCGCGGAGGGGTGGAGCCATAAATTGTGTCGTGATGCGATCCTTGTAGGTGGTGGGCGTGACAAACAGGGCGCTGGTTGTAATCGTATGGCGGCACCTTGGTCCTTGATGTATCCACCATGTGACAATGTTCAACCTCGCAATCGATAAAGTCGACGTGCATCGGTCGATATGTACGGCATCCTTGAATCTCTTCCACTGGCCCTTTGACTATTCTTCGCCGAATGCCCCAACATCTGGGCGCCGCGGGCGCTCCCGCTTTGCTGTCTCGGTAGTTGACGTTGGGCCAACGATCTTTGTGCCTGCATGCAACCTTATTCTGATGTTTGCCAAGAAGGTCTCTGCAAACATGACGAATCTGAAGGTTTGGCGTTGAAAGTACCAAATTGGTTTCTAAAAATTCATTTTCCCCTTGTCTGGAAAGAGCACAGCGTATTGACTGGATGAATATTAGCTAACCAGACTCCTGTTAGAATGACGGAGGCAAAGTCTTCGCCGACGGTATTGTCAAAAGAATGAACCAGACGAAGAAGACGTAGGCTGTCCGCATCAGTGCCTGTGGTACCACACACTATCGATGAGCAGGTTGATAGTTTACAGGGCAAGAAGCACAGGGAGATCTGGCATTTGACGAAGTTAGCGCACGAGAGGGATAGTAGACGGGATAGGAATAAGATACATGCACTGTATGCTAGCTTCTGGTCCGGGTAGAATGATGCGGTCACAGCTTCAGTGGGAAATGTGGGAGAAGACTCCTGGCTGGCGACACACTCATTAGGGGTAATGAATTTGATCAGTTCTAGGGGTGTTCCTCTGGTGTATCTAGGCAAATGGCTTACCTGCTGCACAATGACCATAGCCCCTAGACATCGCAACGGCAGCAGGAGGGTGGGGATACGGAAGTCACGTACCTCAGCTCAGCGCCTTGAGCTCTGACAAGTCGCGCGACTGCTCCGTGAACCATGGTAAATCACGAACAGGGAGTAGGAGCTCCCATATTCTGACGACGATGTCTCCAGTTGGCTTCAGGGAGACATTGGTAGCGGACGCTGCCATCAGTGAAAGCAATTTGGCCTTGGAGAGCAGCTAGGAGAAGACACCACATCTTTAGGGTTCCAGTATTCCAAAGCTCATGCTAGTCCATGAAGTCTAGCACAAGACACCTATCCCACAGCGACCACTTCGACGCTCTCGCTTGGAAGCCAAAGCCGCCACGCTCTGGGATTGCAGCAGCATCTACCGAATTGCTCGGATCAAGCCGATACCATTGTAAGAGGCAAGAAAAGAGCTATGAAGCGTATGTACATGCCGAGCTGCGGGAGAAGCCACGGGTCCCGTGCTCACAGTGTGCTGGCAGATGTGTGGAATAGACAGTACTCGGGTTTGTCTGACCTCGGGATGAGGTTGGGAAAGCGAGCGATGGCAACAGCACATCATATCCAAAGCGCAAAGATTCAAGATTAAGACGACAGATGACACCGAACGTGTTCCTGTTATTGAAGTGTTTTGTTGTGGTAGACCCGACAACCCCTGGGGCCAAGTCCAGAACACCGAAGGCCTAGGAGCATACTAGTTTGCAGTGTCCGAGGCGCACTTTATTTGTTGCTAACTTGCTTCACGAATCCCCCCTGAGCATCCCATAGAGAACGGCTAGGTACTTGGCTTTTGTGCCATCAAGGTGGGAAACCTACAGCGAACTCCATGGGTGTCGGGCTGTAGGTAATCTCAAAGACGAACACAAATGTCATCAGTGATGGTATTTGAAGTTGGATAACTTCTTATATGTAAGTTGAATTGGCTTCTTGGAGCTTCAGAATGTGCACAAGACCCGCCTGGTGCTAGTAGGGGTTCTCTGGGCAAAGGCTCAGGGGGTCTTGGCGCCCCTTCAGCACCATGGTCCGTCACCATTCATGTCGACCTCACATTCTCTGGCTCAACTCGTAGGCGATAGACTTTGATCTCGGTTTAGAAAGTATATATGAAGCATACTCATGTCGCTAAATACCATCACAACCGGGGACTTCCTACCAGCTTCGATGCTGGGGGATTGCAAACCCTTACCCCTAAAAGCCCCAAGTTCGGGCCAGCGGCCACCTTTGCAGTGTAGGGGCACGAATATCTCTATGCGCGCTTTCGCACTACATGCTCTTTGATGATGCCTAAATCATTTCACGTTCTCTAGCTTGAAGCGCTTGGCAATCTAAATGTTCTCACCTTCTTCGCTGCTGCATCACATGTGGTTCGGGACAACGGCCGTCCACATTTACAAGGAAGATCGCATGTTTCTACCGTGCTACAGCGACTAAATTACTTCTCAAATCTTTCCACTGTTGTCTTCTCTACTGACTAGGGCGGCGGTTTCTGCCATTGCACAGGAATCATCGCCGCGTCGACATTGCACGTATAGGCTCTCTTCTCGACGAGGCTTGCTGGAGGCCATCGATGCACCTCTGGTTGCGCTTAGGCCGTTACTGGCTTTGCAGGCCGTCACTGCAGTCAATTCAATGGTGTGACAGCGCCTCGGATCGCCGCGGCCAAGATGTGCCTACCATGGCAGAACTTCATGAAGCATCAACCATTGCTACACGGAAACAACTTCCTGGGTGGTCAGCGAGGACAAACGCCCAAATATTCGGTTGCTCACTTGTATCACAACTAAACTCTCTTGACTCGTAAGCTGTCAATAATCAAACATACATTCATCGTGACACACGTTATCGTTTACATCATTACAGGCAAGCACTGAAGCGACAACCATACGCCTCCTGGACCGCTCCCAGAGCGGAACGCTAACGCCTAGAGCCCGAACCCTCCAAAATCACATACACAGTTCATTTACAAGCGCCGACACACACGCGCCAGCAGGCCTACCGGAGGCCGACGCCATCTCCCCTCGAGACCCTCTCCCAGAAACGCCGGAGTCGCCAGACCCTCCCGACGCCCTTGTTCTCCTCCCACTTCTTGACGTCCTCCTCTCGTTGTCGCACCTCTCCCTTCCACACACCCTCGACCCATTTTCTCAGCCCATCCTTGACCCTCTCCTTCTCGATGGCCCGCCGTTTCGCGACAAGAGAAGGCGCCACTTGCACCTTGTTCAAACCCGGGACGCACTCGGGCGGCAGCACGGCCCGTTCCACAAGGGCTTCGGCCGAGGGTCGGGAGGCGAGGCGGCGGGACAGTCGGATGGACACTAGAGAGCGGGCCAGACGGCGCGAGACGACGGAGGTGTGTGTCAGGAAGATGGAGCGGCCGATGAGCTCCGCCAGCGACGGGCGAGAGGGGGACGCCAGCAGAGGGGGCAAGATGGCACGTGTGTGCCGGAGCCGGTAGTGGTGAAGGATCGGCGAGAGGGACAGGTGACGCAAGTGGTGATTGGTCTGTGTCATCAGCAGAGTTCTCGAAACACAGAGAAGAATAAAACAAAAACTACGGATCAAGTGGTGCGAGCGTGCGTGTATAACTACATGGGACAGAAAAGTTGTTGCGGGGGAGAGGGTAATGATTGGGACGAAACGAAGACGAAAGATCGAGGGCCATCACGGAAGCGACAACGCGGGGAAGAAGCCTACCCTCGAAGTGGACAGCAAATCGTTCACATCCAGGTAGCCGAGGATGTGAAGCAGGAGCTCGTTGGGAAGATCGGCGAGGAACACGCTGGCAGGGTGATGCGGCAGTCGGCACAAGGTGAGGCACGAGTTCGCGAGGGTCTGGTGCGGTAGCGGCTGCAGCTGGTCGTCACGAAGTTGGACCGGCTTCTGTATCTGGGTCCATGGTCGGGCATCAGCGGCCGCCGAGGGCGTGGAGTGGGTTGTTGGGCGAAGCGCAGGGTCAAGTTCATGATGACCGAGTTGCGCGTGTGAGTTTGCAAGCTGGCGGGTCGGGGGGATGAGCTGTTCTGGGGCCATCTCGTCGTGCATTGCGTCCATGGCTGACTCGGTCGCCCGCAAGACGAGATGGTGACGGAAAATGAAAGGTCCAGCGGGAGGAATGGAGTCAAACGTGTTGGCTGGCAAGAGACGACAGCGAAGATAGTCGCGAGCGCTGGCGCATACGACCGGGGGGTGGTGAAGCAAGAGGAGGTGGTGGTGGTGGTGTTGGTCACGGTGGACGTTCAAGGTTAGCCGGTGAGTTCCGCCGTGAGCTGGGGGTTCGGTGATGAGAGAAGTACGGGGCCGATCAAGGCGATGAAGAAACAATGCAGGCGGTGGTGGTTGAAACGAGTAAGGCTCCGTGTGAGTGGCCTGGTTGCGCGCGGTAGCAGGAGAAAAAGACGTTGGCTGTTGGCCGACCTAGGCCCGGCCGAAGTCCAAACGGCCCGGGGTTTTGCGGCCGTTGAGATGGCTCGATAGATGGGCGGGTATCAAGCAGCCGATGTCTGCACGGCGGCAAGGTCGTCAAGTTGTTGTAAGGTAGCTTCGAGAGGCCGCCACCGAAACGCTTATGCGAAGGCGGCCAGCAAAGGAGGAATCATGAGAGGAGAAGGATACCCCGCGACGACGAGGCGTATGAGTGACCGATGTCGTAGTCGCAAGCAAGGCCAGCTGGGGAGGTGATGCCCAGATATCGTAGGTGCCTTTCACCCGAGCTGGATATGAGTATTCGGCGCGCAATGGTCACTGACCGAGGGGAGAGGAGAGATGGAGGAAGGGGAAGACAAAGATCAACAACACCAGGCGTGATGTTGTGGGGGTTGGATGAGTGTGGAGGATGCTTCGGTGAGGCGGAGGGAGGCGCGGGCGCGCGGAGTGAGTGAGATGCATTGAAGTGAGTGCAGCAGGTGCAGCATAGCAGCTTGCGCCTCCATCGTTCCAGGCTGCGTCACACGGCACCAGCGGGTAGGGGCGTCTACAGTGCCTGCTTCCTCTCTTTTTTGTCCAGACACGCCAGAGAAAGTCAACGGTCGCACTCCACACTGTACCCACATCGGTACGTACTTCAACGGGGCTTCCAGTGAGTGTGTCTGGTTGGTGTCCTCGGGTGGGTCTGTTGTGCAAGGATGCATTAACTGCATACCCAGTATGAGGCATCACATTGGATGCATAACGCACTTCGGATATCTCAGTCTATGCATTGTACATCGCATCCATAATCGCATATCTCGGATGCCACCTCCACACTTCACGACATCAACCTTTGGTATGAATGCTTCAACAATTCGGATGCATCGCCATGGAAACGAAACAGTGTTCCAGTATTCCTCCAGAGTTCTCGATAACAAAAGAAACAGATCCGATCGGGATGTGCTACCGCGTACGCGCATCCTTCGGTCGATAGTCTGGATGATGGGAAACCTTATTCACACAGACGAGGACGCATTGCAAACATCATGCACAGGCACACTGATTGGTCCGCCTGTTGGGGAATCCTTCCTCAGCGGTTCCCAAGCAGCACAAGACAGACACCTTACGAGGTACACACATGCCTACCTTACATACCCATTACTCAGTTTCAATCCTCTTTCTACCATCGAAACTCAACATGTCCATCTCAGCTCAGTTCGCTCAAAACTCCTACATCCCCCAAAATAACTATTCCAATTGACTCATAACCCACACCCACAGAACAACAGAGCATTGCACCAGACATACCCCGCCCCCTCGCCCCTGGCCCTACCGCGTGGACATGGCCGCCGATGCGGACAGCACATGGAGACATGGCCTCCAAATGGGCCGTCAACAACCTCATCACACCCATTGCCTGTTTTGCGACGGAAATACTCCAAAATTGTCACCTACCCTCGGGAAACCTGTCCACCGCACTCCCCTCAGTCGCACACTTGGGCTTCAATTCAATAGCCATGCTTCCAGCCCGAACACCCAGGTCCCTGCTCTTCCACCGTGGCGTGCGCCGTCCTCTGACCAAGTTGGCAGTTCGTGCGGACAACAGCCATCGTCCCCTGCTCACTTGGAATGCTTTCGGAGTGTGGGAGCCATCGCGTCGCGACTCGCTTCCCCGTCACCGTGTCCGTACCATGGCGTATCCGTAATGTCGGTCGCCTTGCCCTTTACCGACTCTGCGCACATCAGGCTTGGACAACGCAGAGCACACGCTATCCGTCCTGCGAACTATTCATCCTGCCACTTGCTGGTTGGATGAATCTGTGAAGCCAACTTGGAAGACGGCGAGGAGCAGAAAATAGCTTGCATGCCTGCTGCAGCGTTCCCTCCAAGACGAGGCTGCATCCTCTGCTCCAAGACCCGCTGCATGAGCTGGGTGTTCAGAAGCATCGAAATGCATCAATACTGCGTCGTCACACGGCGTTCAAGATTGAGACGGACACGACCTTGACATCGGACAGGCCCCTCGGGAAGCCCAACCTGCCTTCCTGAGACACTAACACCAGATTCTGCCAACTCCCGTCGCCTCCGTTCTGTTCACGTCCATGCTGCTCTCGAGACAACACCGTCTTGACCATCGAGAACCATGGCGTGTTGTCGGTTTCTTATCAACTTTGCTGTGGTGGTGTGGCCCATCTCTCCGACCCAACGCCTCGCAGCTAGCCTGTAGCCAATCATTTCACAACATGGCACTCGTTGCGGCTGCAACAGAAACACGTCCACCCTGCTCGGCCAACCTCGACCGTCTCCCCGGCCAGTGCTCCGTACCCCGTCCTGGCCTTTGTCTTGACGTCGACTCTTCCCGTCATAGTTCTTTGCTCACTTGCCCAGAGACCCATGTCCCGACCATATCACAACCCTGCTGTCTCGTGGATCCCATGGTTGGCCAACTGACGTGCTTTTCTAGTGCGCATCATTGGCCTTAATCCCCGTCTCGTCTCGCCTCTGGTGTCCAATCGTGCCTCAGAGAATGGCGCAGCGATTCTTCAACACATGATTCGCATGATCCCGAAAACTCGGATTGGCCTGCGGAGTTTTCCTGCAAATCCCGGAGCCTCTGATTGGCCTTTATTCTGCACAAGTATCTGGAGTCGTCTTAGCCCTCTTTCACCCTGCCGTTCCCAAGTGGTAACATGGCATTTCTCATGATGCGCGGACGCCCCGTCGCACGACATACCGCCTTCCATACCACCTCACCTCAATTCACCAAGCATTCTCGCCGGTTTCTCTCAACGGCAACTTGCTGGACATCTCGCCATCGGCAAACGGAACGGCCCGTTTGTCCATCCGGTCCACGTCGAGGTTGAAGTCTTCCGAGCCTGGCCGGTGTCGGTCGACCTCACCGGTGACTGTTACCTCCACACCCAACGCGGGTCACTCGGCCTCAGAACTACGCTTGGCCGCTATTTCGGGCCATGTTTACGCTCAATTTTCTTTCTTCAGTCAAGAAAATTTCTTCTCTGCCCCGCTGGCAGAAGTTTCGCCAAAGCCACAAAGGAGGAGGGAGGGGTGGGTGGCAGCGGTTGTCGCCCATCTTGGTCCGCTACCCGATCTTTCAAGGTTGATGAACTGGTGGTATGAGCACGACGTCTCGCGTCGTCTCATCAAGGCAGCCTCCGCAACCGCGAGCGCAAGCGTTTCCATAAGCGGCTCTCCCAGTTGACAACGCATCGATAGCTCACGCAGGGAATCCCCTACTAGTGAACCCCCAATAGCCGTCGCAAGGGTCGAGCCGATGTTGAGGTGTTCGCGGGGCCGCTTGGCCCGCGCCCGTAGTTCATGTCATTCCACATGCCAAGACATGGATACTTGCAAAGGATCAGATCAAGTCCCCGCTCCGGCCCAGGCTGGGCCAGGTCGCTTTCACGGGAGCCTGATGTTCCCTCGGCCTGTCATTCAGTAAGGCACACAGCTAACGCAATTCCCTTCTCAACAAGCCTGCCTGTCTCATGCAAGGTTATGCCTGACGATCAAAGCCCTGCCACGGCCGCTCATGGCGGTCGTAGATCTGCCGTCTAGTTACACCTTCCTCTCATGATCCTGTCAACGTGGGGTGCGGACGCCGTGTTCCCCCAATGAACGCACCCGTTTGTCAATATGTGAGCTGCAGATGGTAGGGACACTGTCAGCCTAGTCAATAGGATGCCACCGGAAGGCATTGCCCGGTGGAGCTGGCAAGCCACCAGTCGAGCGCCGAGGAGGACAGGCAAAAAAGCAGATGAGAAATCACGATCCCGCATGCCTGATCGACAGGAAAGAGAGAGGGAGTACAAGGGCATGACCGCCGTGGAGGGGAGTGTGCAGAGCAGTTCATCCCAGGGATGCCATTCATGTATTTCGAGTCCAGGTACATACACTTGCTTTCTCTGACGGAGCCTTGATGCAAACCGAATGCAATGCAGTGTGGAACATTCGGCCATGGCCAGCGGCCGGTCGCCACGTTGCCCTGCCCAGGGCCGCAACCAGCGCCCAAATGGCTTTCCTCAGGACCGTTCTCGACTCCCTTCGCCCACCGTAACCCAAGACCGGGCCGGTGAGCGAGCGAACAAGACGGATCACCCTCAACAGGATAAGCGTAAAGATTCATGTGAGGGGGACGGCCTGCCGTTTTTCCTAGTTCCATAAACGGTTTATCTGGATGCGCAGTGTAGCCCGCATGATTGACGAGAGCAAGCCTCCGGCCCGTTCAAAAAAGGGGGGCCATCCCCGGTGAGGCGAGACAAGAGGAACATCCCTATCCAGGCAAGCACATCATGCATCTAGCATGGATGGTCATTCTGCTCGATGGTTCGTCAATCAAAGACTCAGGAAACGGGCTTC
Source organism: Colletotrichum kahawae (assembly GCA_032988895.1). Classification (NCBI taxonomy): domain Eukaryota; kingdom Fungi; phylum Ascomycota; class Sordariomycetes; order Glomerellales; family Glomerellaceae; genus Colletotrichum; species Colletotrichum kahawae. The sequence continues at coordinate 73,314 of VYYT01000014.1, read as the reverse complement.
CGGCTCTAGCAAGCTTGGTCCGGGAGGCAAGACTTCAAGGACCTGTTGTATTAAGATCGGTGTTGGCTGCATGTTGAGCTGGCTTCATCCGAGGTGGGATAGTTATCCTGTCGTCCGTCCGTGCCCAATCTCAAGGTAACTTCTCTCCCCCCTTGAAGACGTTCGTGCCTGGTCAGAGGTTAACCCCAGACTTAATTAGGCTCAACCTGGCCGATGCTGGTCTCGGTGGACGGTGGCGAGGGTCTTGTTAACCTTGCAGCCCATGTCACGTCAATGACGCCCCCGGCAGGCAAAAAGTTCGAATGGGTGTCGTGCTGGCTTCTTCGATTGTTCCATCTGTGAAGGGGCTTCTTGCTCTTCTCCAACGTAGCCAAATGCTGATGCAGAAACTATGCCCAACGAACTTTTCCGTACAGCAAAAAGTGAAACGGTTCATGCCGGTTTCCAAACGGCCCCCGCCAAGGCCTTTGCTTCTGGACGCAACGGCCGAACATCTCTCACCCCCACCAGCCTTCTTGGGCTGACAGTTGTCTCCTGCGGGACGAACCACGACCACAACCTGGAAGGAAAAACAGCCAAGTTCAAAAGGGCAAGACATAGAGCCCCCCACCCCGGCCACACGCAAGCCTCGCCTCGAAGCGGGAGGCTAATCTAGCCCTGTCGCTCAACGCGGCCGCAGCGGGAGGCCCTCCCCAACTTCAGGGTTGTTCCTGGGAGTCTCAGCTGCAAGACTTCTGCAGTACACTCACACACGCATGTTCGCGAGGTAGTGGAGCGCTTCCGTCCGCCTTGCCAGTGTGTTGCCTTGCATAGCAGCCCAGACGGGTTGGCACAGGTATTGAAAAGACCATGAACGAGGAAAATGGAAGAATACCTGTTGCCATTATTCCATATAGCCATACCACCTGGTACTGACCGAGAGATGAACCAGGGGTTTAAACGGGTTCGAACATGGAATGTCGACGCCCAATGATGAATGAGACATGGGGAAGAAGCATATGTCACCCACAATACGCGTTAGTCCGTACCTGGATTCGACAGGTACGCATCATGGTCTATTCTTCCCAACCCCTTTTCTTCCATCATCACCGACGCATGCCAACATCATCGAAGTGGTCTTTCTTCTCCCCGGTCCTCAACCGCACACGAACACATCCTCTTCTCGACCGTGGATCCTTGTATCTTCCATTGAACACGTCTTCTCCCCATTGGCCATGTGCTCCCCTCCTTCAGCAAACCCCCTGAAGGTGGAGAAAATATCGGACAACGTCGAGTCCCCTGATGAAGCAATTCGAATAAAGCATCGACGTGGCAAGCAAGGAGACACGTCTCATGGTTGCCAATGAGGGGAACAAAGGCAGAAAAGAGTTAGTCTGTTACTGAACGGCTGCTGGCATGTCCCGTCGTCCGATGTCTGTGGTTTGTATCTGCAGGGACAGATTTGACAACCACTCGTGCGCATGTTTAGCCAGACCGGATCCATGACGAGCCACTGCCAGTTAGTTGCCAACCGCACAGTCATGTACATCTCTTCCTTCTTGTTCCCCCTATATTGTGTAATTCGCGGAACACACGCAGCCGATCGTGGATGCAGTCGTCTCGTTGGCCGCAGACGCAGGTGTACATCGAACAAGGAGAGGCGAGAAACAATTGGAAACATCTTGGCTCCAGCATCTCGAATAGGAACAATCGTCGAGTAAAAGCGGGATGTGCATCATGTACGCATGTATGTGCGTAAGTGCGTTGTGTAGTGTAGAATGTAGGGTGGTGTAGTGTGTGTGTATAGGGGCAACGTATGGGATAAACTGGACGTATGCGTTCGATCCGGTCGTGACAACACATCGTGCGGGTCCCCAATGAACGACCTTGGTATTTTTTCACAAAGTATAAGTTAGCCTTGATTCCCCCTCCAGTCAGGACGAGGCGAAAGAAGAAGTGTAGACAAGGACCGCGGCGGGCAGAAACAGTACGTCAACGACAAAGCAACCTCTCCCAAGACGACAACACCAAAAGGGGAAACCGAGAATATCAGATGAACCGTCAGAGACGACACAACAGCAAAAACGGAAAGAAACGAATCATTCTCACCTCGAAAGCCCGTTCCAGACAAAAGACAAATACGCACGCCCCCTAATCACACCCCTCAGATCATTCCAGGGAAAGTTGCTGCTGCCGGCTGCTGCTGCCCAACCGCCTTTGCGCCAAACACCAAAAAAGAGACTTCTCGATCGCGGCTGCGAACGAAACTCTTCGCCTCTGCCGAAACGGGTTGCTGGCCGCCTGCCACTTGCTGCCACCACCGCTGTCACTTTCCCGCTGCTTCCCGCGGCCATTGTTGCTCAATAATACCACCAAGACAGTCAGTCCAGTCAACTTTCAACAAAAATTCTGTTTACACCCCCTCCCCCCTTCCCGACCTTTTTCTTTTCCTTAGACGGCTTCCTGGTTCATGTTTCTTTGCCCATCCCACGTCGAGGTTGAATCCCCTTGACAAGTCAAAATAAGCTACCCCTGAAAAGGCGGCACCATGATTGGATGCAAATGTCAAAAGACATCATTGCATCTGCATGGGATTGCATATTTGCAGCGGACGATGTGAGGAGGGGGGGGCACCGCTCATTGCGGGCGAGCTACAAGAATGGGGAGGAAAGGAAGAGGGAAAAAAATACACACACGAAAAAGGGGCGGAAAAGATAAATAAGAAGATGGCTAACAAACCTTTGATCTTGGTTCAGTCCCGTCATCAGTGACTTCATATCGTTACCGAGAACCCCGAAACGAGCCACTTCTACTCCATTCTCGGGTTGCTTTGCTGCTTCTCCTCCATTTTCTCCTCCTCACCATTTTGACTCCTCCTCCATAACGACGTTCTCCACCACTTTTGCATCAACGTACGAGCTAGTTACCTTGTCCAGCTAGCCAGCCACGGACCGGCCCGCAAGGAGAATAAAACCGGCAGACGAGAAGGAAAAAGCAACGAACAAACGGAACAACGAAAACCGGAGACGATATCTCGTCTTTTTGGGGACCAAAAAAGGGGGGAGGATACCGAGTCGAAGACACACACCTAAAACCGGGTGTGGAAACGAGAGCAGACAACAAAGAGGGAGGAGAAGAAAAAAAACGATGTGTTATTTCTACCAAACGCGCTGGGCATGCGGGTATTGGAGATGGGGTCAGTTCAAACAACAATGCAACAAGGAGTACCGGACGGGAGAAACGTGCGGCTTGAAGCTGGTATTCGACACGATCCAGGAGGCGGACAAGTGCAAGCTGTGCTACGACATTGACAAGAAAAACCGCCGGGTCGACAAGATGCAGAGGGACATTGAGCGCTGGTACCGCGAGGGAAACCGCAAGGCGACCATCGAACGGACAAGTATCGAGATGCAAGAAGTTCAGCGCCAAATCCACGAGATGCAAACATCGCATTGGACCAGACAAAATACGATATGATCGTCGTGGTTGTTGCGGCCGCTGGGTCGATATAGAGAGGGGGAGTTCGGTTTCCAGGATTGGTAAGTCGGGACCTGTCCCAAGCCCTCTTTCCGAATTTCGTCACCTTTTTTCTCTCTCTGCTGTTGTATTTTTTTTCTTTTTCAATCTCTGATTTTATTATTGCACTTTTTACCTTTTTTTTGGTCCCATGCGAGTAAGATGGGGGGTCCTGTTGAAAGTTGTTCAGGGGTAAGCCGAGTCGCGCCAGATCTTTGCTAATATGATTATATCAGTGGCTCCTTGATCTTCACGCGGGAGATACCTATCAACGACGAAAAGGGAAGGAACCAAGAGTCGAATGCCGGTGTGAGAAAAGAAGGGGAAAGAGAGGTATGACTTTGACACTGCGGGACTGGAGAGGAGGTTTTCCTGGTAACCCTAGCTTGGGGGGGTTTTTCCCAAGTTCAACCACGTAACGGCCGTTCATTCGCTGCATTTTTCACATTTTGCTTTTGGTCTCCTGTGTGGTTACGCTCGGGACGGTCCTTTTTTCTCTGCGAATTTCAAGACAGTGGAAAGTGGAAAATCTGGGTTGGCAACTATTGTATTACTTTTGGATCATGATCATCAACAGGATGGGCCATATTCTGTAAGATTAATTTGTGTGTGCGCGCGCGCAAAAAGAAGTGTGTCAGTCGCTGTGGACATTCTGTGCGTGCGCGCTGGGAGCAGAGAGAATCAAGGCTCGTCTACGTTTATTTCGTCGCGAAATCCGGCCCGCCGCTTAGACGGCGACAGGGACAACTTGCAGGGACCCCTCTTAGTAGAACGGATACCTGTCTTGCGCCTCATGCTGCGGGCTGCTCCTCCTACTCCTCCTGCTCCTCCTTGGTGCTGACCGTTTCTTCATCATGCTCTGCCGACGATAGATCCATTCCTCGCAAGCCCGGCCCAAAGAGGTACAGATGACAACCATGAAAGTCGAATGACACCAAAGCGGCGAGGCGGTCTTGCCTTTCAACGCGCGACTGAGGGGATCGAAGAAGGCGGTCCTCCCACTTTTTCCTGCACAGCTGCCCATCCAGCAGGTTTTGGCGTGCTTATCAGGCAAGCAAGCGTTGCAGAAAGCGGTCTCTGGCGACGAATGAGAAGGCCAGGTCCTTAACTAGAGGCGAAGGACAACAGACGGTCTTGCGTCGATCTGGCCAAGCTACAGAGCAAAGCAGGTCAGGCCAGGCCAAAAGAGCGGTCCGTCGGCTTCGTCCAGCACGCAAGCAGGCAAGCAGGCATTCTTCGTCTGTGCTGTGCTGCGTGCCCGCGGTATGCCTCGCTCTAACCCCTCCTTCTGCATGGAGAAAGGCGGTTTATTAGTCTTCAAGGGAACGTCATCGTCATCGTTTCTCACGTGTCACAGTGTCGTGGTAGAGGCAAGCGCAGTGAAGCGATCCCGGCACTGGACAAGCCCCAGGGCCTTCGATTTTAACCCCCCTTTTACGTTTCGCAGGTCTGAATAACCCAGAGAAGAAACCACTGACAAGTACCTGTCATCTGACCCAAGGCCAAAGTGGAGGGAGGGGCGGGAGGAGCAGAAAAGAAGGGCTTAGTGTGGGAGCGACGGAGACTGAGACGGGCGACACAGAGCGAGGTGGGTTGTATCGGGCTTGATGGACTGGGACTGGGACGGGGACTGGGAGGCCGCCCCATCTGGCCGCAGCAACCACCCCTCATCTTCATGTCGTCCATCCCACTTCACTTCAAGGCACCATTTTCTTGTCTCATCTCCGCCAATAAGACTCGGGAACCGCACAGACTCCCGCACAACCCTGAATGGCGGGCATCAGAGTGAATATGTGAGCCTCCAAGTGCTTCCCTCCTGTATTCCCCTCCACAAAGACGTGACCTACCTTCCAGCCTCGAATGCTGGTCCGAATTGAGGCGAAGAACGCTACGCCTCCAACCATGGAACAGACTAGGATGCAACATCCCTTGCCAAAGGGTCCACACTAGAAAAGGTAAACATCAGCCGGAGGTGCACGTGGCCATATTTCAATGGGCTAGTCAACCCATGGCCTGCCGCTGAAGAATCTTCGAGACGCAGTCATTGGCCCGACATGGTGCGAACCAGGGGGCCGCCAAAGTGGGATGGAGGGAATTTTCATTGATTAAGTCATGGGTTTTTGGGGCCCATCGTGTCCACCTTTTCCTCATAACCTCGTTGTTGCCCAGGCGTTTTATACAGGGGTGGCAGACCGATACAGGGGATTGACAAAGTGAAGAGGATGCGATATGTGAGAGAATGTGGGTGTCTTATGGGTGTATGTGTGGGTATTTTTTTTGTGGTTGAAAAGCGTTAAGTTTGTGTGTGCATAGCCTGCATTCGAAGAGGGGGTATCGAGGGGGTAAAAAAGAAGAGCATGGGCAAAAAATGTCGTCACTCCAAGCTGTCCGTCCCATGTTTGCCGTAATACCGACAGGACCCAGGGCTCGATGTCGACCAATCCGAAACTTAGTAGCAATACATGAACCAGAAAAGGGGAAACGCATAGCCGCTCTCGCCGTGGGTTAAAAACGCAGTGCAAAACTGGACCAAAAAAACAGGAGCAGATACTGGGCAAGGGAAATGATTCATGACCTGGCGCATGTCATGCCATGGCCGCCGCTGCATCTGCAAATGTGCCAACAAGGGGCTTGTCCAACTCTGTCTTGACGGTCGGAACACCGCGTTGCATCTCGATGGTGTCGTCTTCCTGGGGAAGCCAATCCACTTGGACACCTGTTGGGGTCTCATCCTTGGAATCCAGTTTGGACAACAAGTGCTGGTACCGTACGATGCGGGCTTCCTGCCCTGCATACGCAAACGTAGTCGGTGCAGGTCGATGTGCGTGATCCTGCGGGGCAATCTCGAAGATGTCGACCATGTTGCTAGGAAGACCGATGTTAGCATTCCTGGGAGGGACATGAAGACCAAGCCCGCCGTCCCGGAGCTTGGGTCGTCGTCGGAGGGGAGTGCGCAGTACGCACGACGCAGTACGTACTCGGATGTCTTTGCCACAACTTGCTGCAGAGCCTCAGTCTCCCGCTGCACCTCCATCGGGTCCTCCTGACCGTTCACGCTCTGCTCGCCGAAGCTTCCATAGTGTACGTTGTTCGGATCGTCGTAGAGGAGTCGTGATTCTTCGTCCTGGAGAGGGGAGAAAAAAGAGGGCTAGTTAGCCGCCGCTGCATGCTACCCTGTCAAGTGGGCGAAGAAGCGCAACGCAACCCACCTCGTCATAGACGTCCTTGTTCCCCCGCCCAAGGCATGACGCACAAGCACCCATCACGATCGAGTGATCCGGTTGCCCCTCGTCGCCGTAATCGTCGGAGGTTGCGTGGGTGCGGGCGCAGCAGTCGGGAGCGCGCGCGCAAGTCGGAGGTCGTTACTTCAAGCAGAAATTCGCATGGGAAAAGAATGGACGTAGCTATGCCACCAGAGCCTCGTCCTGCAGAGCGATAGCCAGACACTAGGCTCGAGATGCTTGATTGATGGCGTGTGGTTTGATTGCGATGCGGTTGGCAGAAAACGCAAGATTGCGAAGGATGGAATGACGTCCCGCTTTGGGCAGGCGGTCGGCTTCGGCAGTCCGGAGAATCAGAGATGCCGAGATGACGGGCCCCACAGCGGGACGGGACGGCCAGTGCCGAGGTCTCCATCGACTTTGCAGTCTTTGGGACGATTTCCAGACTGTTGGAAAAGAGACCCGGCAAAGCCTTTGGAACCTGGACCTTGCAAACATCCCGAACTGGCCATCGCTTTCTTGCACCGGACAACCGCCGAACACCCAATTGGTACGTACTCGGTCGGAGCCACGGTCTTGACTCTGTCCTGTCAAGCCATCTCCACCGGAAAATACATTGATCCATCAGTATTGCATCGTTGTCGCCATTGTCGTGGTTGTCCCCGGTGCGAAGATGCCGATGCCGTATCTTATCGGCTCGTCGGCCAGAGGGTGGAAGTCGAAGCATCCCTTGGAACGTGTATCCCAATACCGGTGCTTTGATCTTCTTCAATATTGGTTTTCTCCCTGGTCCCTTGGGACGTTTTGACCACACAGACTATTGGTTTTGTGAAACCCCTTCTTTGCCCCCAAGTGCTCCGTCGTTTACTCTTTTTGTACCGGGCAAAGGCTCAAGTGGGCGACAGTACTGTATCTGAGAGAAATGTGACGCAATTTTCACATCCCTCTTGAGGCCGTCTGAAGGATTCGGCATCCTGTTCTCTCAGAGCCGTAGCAAGCTCTATTGCTGTTCGTCAAGCGCTAGGTCGCAATACAGGGCAGCGTCATTCCACCATGATGGATGATCATGAAGCTTAGCAAGGCTGTCAAAGCCTGCTGTATTCTCCTTGAGGATGATGCAACTGAACGATAGCCATATAAGAAGTCTTGTGTCCTCGTGGATATATCTTCTCATCAGCAGCAACAGCTTCACTCAGAAAAAACAGACAAGCAAGCCTTCAACAACCGGTCGACCTCTCACCAGCTTATACGCCATCATTTTGTCTTAACCGAGCCTCTTCTGGGAATTTCAGCTTGCCTAAGGTGCCCATCCACTCTCACTCACCCATCAAAATGCTTCGTCAAGGCAACCTTGTGGCTGTCGCCATCCTCTCCTTCACTGCAATCGCCGCTGCCAGACCTGAGAACTTGAGGGGACGCACCTACCCAGACACCAACACCTGCCCGTGTGTGCCTGCGCCGGAGCCCAGCACCGTGACAGTCACTGCCACCACTACCACTGCCACGACTGAGACCGAGACTGTTGAAGCCACTGCTCCAGTGACCAGAGAGACTATCACAGCCTCCCAGACCTTCACTCTCACCGTCACACGCTCACCGGTTACCGAGACGTATTACGCCAGCCAGGGCTCTTCTGCTCCTCCGCCTGAGACGGTCACAGTCACCTGCACCGAGACCGTCAGCGAAAAGCCTGATGGCTCAGTCACAACCAAGTCGCAGCCTCCTTCAGGCGATGACCACACCAAGACTCACCCACACGGTGGCTCTGAGACCAAGCCGCCTCATCATGGCAGCTCTACCACCGACTCTGAGGGCAACTCCGCTACAGCTACCCAAAGTGGTTCTGTCACATCCAGCGAGGGTAGCAGCTCGTCAGAGACACCCGACAACAACACCTACGAGCCTACGACTGTGACCCTCACCGGCTCTGCGACGACCATCAAGACAACTGTCGAATCCGTCAAGCCCACACACCCATCCGGAAACACCAGCGACAAGCCTGGGCCGTCTCACACCAGCGAGATGCCTCCTCAGAGCAGCGGCGGTGACCAGAGCAGCTCTGGACCCGAGCCGACTAGGAGCACACACCACTGCGAGCACTGGAACGGCACCGACTGCGTAAAGCCCACCACGCCGCCTCAGCCTCCCGTCACCGCCACGACGACTTTCGCCGCTGAGCCTTCCAACTCGGTGTGCCCCATCTCTGTGGCATTTGTCACCGTTTACAACACCGTCACGGCGACCGTCTACCAGGGTCCTGCGGTCTCGACCGCTCCGGCGCATGTACCTCGCGCACCGACGGCTGCAGTTGCGTTCTGATCTGGTAACTCTGCCGTGGTTGCATTTGTTTGTTTTGTGTCGAAAAGATTGGTGTACGAAGGGGATAATGAGATCGGTGATGGCAATTCCTCACGACTGAGGATAATCCTGTAAAAGTAATGTTTACTCATAGATGGAGTTTTTGGCATAGTAATGCATAGGTTCTTGAGACCCGTCGGTTGATATTCAATGTGAGTAGTACCTAATGTGAGGGCGTTACTAATGCCATACAACTGAACGTCTCTACGCTTTCAACCTCTAAGCGCGGCCTGCGTTTTGTGGAGTAGCTGACAGTCCATCCAGAGCGAGAAGAATCCTTCATTCGGGATTTCAGATTGGTATGTACATCCATCACTGCAATCCACTGGTATTCTGCCAGCTATGTCCATCTTCACAGCCGCTGACTTCAATCAGCATATGAACACGGCACAAGCCAAACGATTCTTGAATGTTCCCAAAGTGCCAATAGGCATTACAGGACGTCAATGTTATAAACCCGAAGAGAAGGTAATTTACAGTATTTATACACCAAAAAGACGCCCTGACCTTCCGCTTGAAAACACCTATTCGCCGTCTTTTGACCCGACAGCAACGATTTCAGACTAGACGCCGGATGTCATGAGCGATACCGAAAGCCCATGAAGTCATCCTCTTCATCGTCATCGTCATCGTCCTCTTCCTCCTCCTCAGCATGCGCTTCTACATTCTCCTTTCCAACTGCCTCCGTGGGCTTGGCAGCAACAACGAAGCTGGAGGCGGCACCGGGACCGGCATCTCCTTGGTGTCTCAGGACCTCGCGTTTCTCCTTCAACCGCCTGACTCTCGCCTCGAGCTCTTCCATGTCCTCGAATTCCTCTTCCAAGGCCCTTGTAGCCTCCTCCTTCTCGTCCTCAAGGTCCTTCTCTGCAGCAAGCCGGCGCTTCTCTCGCTCCTCCTCTTCTGTCTTGGCAGCTTCTGCGTGTTCCTCTGCAGTCATTGCCGGGGCGGATATCACCGCGTCTTCAGACACTGGCGCCGTTGTAGCTGCAATGTCCGCTTCGAAGGCAGCCCACTCGTCTTCATCGACCTGTCCAGCAGCTTCCGTCGGTGCGGCCGTACCGTTCTGTTGGGCCGGCGCCTTCGTTCTCGCCAGTGTGGGCGAGGCCTCTCGAGGGATCAGCGGGGATGGGCCAACAGGCTGGTTGAGGGGTGTGGAATTGGAAGAGTTGCCGTCCTTGTGCGCGGGTGTCGCAGGTCGGGAGGGGATTTGGATCTCGACGCCTTGAACGGGCGTTGTCGACGTCCGGCGAGTCAGCGACGGCGGCGTCAGCGTCACATCCTTCAGGTCGCGATCCGCCTCGCCAGCAGACAAGCGAGCCGGAGTGCTTATATTGGTCCTGCTCTTCTTCTTCCGCACAGCTTCAGCCATGTCTTCGTCCTCTGCCATATCCTCGTCCGAGTCGTGTTTTCGCTTATTGGAAGGGGCGGCGTCCGCGGTTGCCGAGCCATTGGTGGTGGTCGATGCAGCTTGCTGAACGGTCTTGATCTTTGCCGTGTGGCCTGGGCCTCTCAGGTGGCCTTCCCAAAGAGATTCGGACTTGATAGCTTCGTGGCAGAGGGTGCAGAGAAGCTTGCCCGCATCTGAGTATGCTGCGTGGGGATGTTCGATTCGTCGAGCAGCGCGTTGCTGACGGAGGAGGGAGCGAACGTCGGCCATGTCGAGAAGAATGCGTCTTCCTGACGCCTGAGAGCGTGCAGATGAGTTCCGAGTCCGGGTAGAAGGGTGGGAGTGCTCAATGGCTCGCTGGCGTTGAAGAATCGAAAGGGGATGAAATCATCGTTCGGCAAGCTAATTATCGCCAGAGCGACGTAGCGCAGCTGTCTGCTGGGGACGTGGAGTTGACAAGGTGGGACAGGTGACGCTAAGCCAAATGCGGAGTAGATCAGCTGAAGGGGGGAAAGACCTACCAACGCTACCCCGGTGGCTCGGGCGCCTGCCGGACCTGCTGCGCGCTCCATGAAGGTAGTCGCGTCCATTGTGAGCCAACCTTGTCGACCTAGGAAGGCACCCTTCAACGCCCCTCCAACATCCCGCCGCCTTTAAAGGCAGAGACAGACACAGTCTGTGATCTACCTTGAACCAACAAGCAGGACAATGACCACCCCGCCTCGTTGATTTCATCCCACGCTCCCTGCCGACTCCGAAACTTGCTCGACTTTCGCAAACATGGCCGACAACCCCGAGGAGCCATCGCAGAATGCGGTGGCCGCAACCTTCCCGAACCCGCCTCCCTTTTGGAAAGATTTTACACCCGAGAAGCTGGCTCGCGTCGAGGACCTGCGCAAGGCCCAGGCTGAAAAGGATGGCGTCGACGTCAAGGACTTGCCGCCGCGCATACCCAATATTCCAGAGGAGCTCATCAACCTGAACCCCCCATCCGAGCCAGCTTCTGGCACGTGGAAGGTTTTTGGGGCCAACTATACAGTGTGTTGGAATTCCAATTGGATGGTAGTCGTCCTTTGCAAGCTAACGTCTGTCTAGCTTGACGACAAACTCCCGTCGCTGGAAGAGGGCGAGATTCAGCGACTTGCGCCTGCCCCCTCCGAGGAGAAGGACGGCAAGCACCTTGACCGTGCGTTTGAGCTCAAGAAGATGGCCAAGTCCATTCTTGTCAACTTTCTCGAGCTGGTCAGCGTCATGGCTACCACGCCAGACGATGTAACCCCTCTGCCATGTTCCCGCACGCCCGACCTCCGCTGACCGTAGCAGGGCCAAGCCAAGGTCGAAGACCTCAGGACGCTGTTTATCAACTTTCACCACGTTCTCAACGAATATCGGCCCCACCAAGCCCGCGAATCTGCCATTGCGATGATGCAATCTCACCTCGATCGAACAAGAGCCGAGACGGCAGCCATCAATGCTCAGGTCGACAAGGCGAAGCGCCTGTTGGAAGGTTTGGGCAGCATCGAAGTCCCCAAAGTCCCGGAAGCGGTCAGCTCAACTGCAGATGGAGAGATGACACCGGAAGAGCTGAAGGCGGCAGCCACGGCACGCGAGATGGAGGTTTGGGCTACCGCAGACGCCATGTTTCTCTAGAGAGGGGACGAAGAGGTCCCCGTCGAGAACGTGGACGAGAGTCCAGTGCCTGAGGAGGCTTCAGAGGCCCAACCACGCGCGGAATATACCATGGAAATGTTACTTGCGGACCTCAAGCGGTTACTTGACACCAAGGAAAAGGAAATTGAGGCCAACGAAAGAGTAGTGGCGGCCAGGGAAAGGGATCTCGCGATCGAGAAAGAGCTCAACGAAAGATGCCTTGCGATCTTGAGAGATGCGTAACATGTCGACCAGGAGCGCGATGCTGGGGCCATCTCTGTCAACGGCCCCGACAAGAGTTTATGAAATATCTCTTACACAACTGGCTCAAAGGCCAGGCTCGCAAAGAACATCCCCTTAAGATCAGTCCAACAGGAGTGTCTCGAGCAGGCACCCGACGAGATTCTGGAATTCATTCTGTCGAGGGCCTTGCAAGAGCCTAAGTCATATCTCGCAGTCATGGGAGAGCAAGACGCACCGGCACTGGACTGGGAGATCCTGCCATTAGGCACCGAGGCTGGAAACACATTAAGATATCCCTTGTGCCCACAGTTGAGACTTCGAGAGCTCTTCTACCTTGGGAGGTAGTACAACACTAGGCACACCCAATGCTGACATACTCTAAGGCACTACTCGTTAGAGTACCTCAATAATGGCCACATTGATACCCGTATAGAAAGCATCACACTAGGACACGGACTGATGGCGAGGGGCATTCATAACTTCGAAAGAAAGCTCCGGATGTCAATTCATGAATCTATATCAGGCTGGCTGAGCTTTTGCCAGTAACAAGAAAATTCATCAGACTCCAACGTGGACGGTATCATCGCAACCCAACACAAACCATATGCCCAAGTAGCAAACAAATTCAACTGCAACTTATCCTTGTCGAAGGCCTTTCGACAATCAAACATGGAACAAGCTAAAAGTTGAAAGTCTAAAGTAGGGGATGACAAAGAGCATGATGCCGCCGCCATGGTGGCGGTGGATAGGGGCAGGTGCATATTGCCAACGGGAAGATGCCAAGATACCCGCACCTTTGAGCGACCCAGGGCCCGCCTAAACAGCCAAGTGTCCCAGCAGCATAGTACAGACGAACCTCCACGTCCGTCAGAGCGATCAGCAGGCTGAATGCGAGTGCTTCCTGACTTTATGGAGCCGACTGGGCTGTGCTTCTTCAAAGGCTGGAGCTGATGAGAAGGTTTGCTCCCCTGGCACGGCGACGACGAAAGAATTGCAGAGCTGCGTTAATTTTGTACGTTTGATGTGATCCAATTTCAAAATATCAGAGAAGTGGTGACATAACGACAATGTTGAACCCTTGTGTCTCTAATCGTCCATTCATATAACCCGAAGCCGCGCTCATGCATACTCAGTGTTGTTATCGTCGCACGCCGCCGTCTCTAATATTGTTCTTGTTTTTACTACTGTTAATATTGGACGAACAATTCGGAATGCGCACAGGAAATGTAGACATAGGGAAGCTAGGCGGTCTCTTTAATTGGCTGCGTATCCCTCTCTGCCTCCCGAGAACCTGGAAGCTCAGTGGACTAATATTAAGGTATTCTAGAACGCTACCGAAACGCAGCAGCGACTCCAGCACACCTGCAAGATCCCTCCAATCCGATGATCATCCTTCCTGCCACTGTAATTTCATGACCAACATCCTTTCTGACGTTGCCAATATACAACTTCTCGCATGACACTGCCTGTGCTGGTGCGGCGGGGAGGCGGTCTCGGTCGCTGCGGTGGATTGGGACCGATCTTGAAAGGACTTGGTACTACGCCTAGTAATGCCGGGCGTACTCGAGGATTAAATCGGCGTCGGCAGTAGTGGTGCGCGGAGGGGGAAGCATGGCGCATCGTTTGCTGTCATCCCCTTGAGCGGCCTGCTCGGCGTGCTTGGCCTGGTACCCTCGCTCAGCCTGGTACCCTCGCTCGGCCTGCCCCGGCTGTGCGTTCCAGATGTTGGTCAGGGTGTATCACTCAGCGCTATAGAGCGTTAACGGGTGATACCATTAGAGTGCTGGGTACTGAGAAGCTCAACAAATGCTGTTTTTGCAGTTTCACAACGTCGTCGTCATATTTACGCTGCTTGTCGGTAATGGCCTCCAGATACTCTTCCGCAATTCAAAGCGTATATCATGTACAAACCTTCTCGTGCATCGTCGAGGTATCGTGATGTTTCTGAAGAATCTCACAGTAAAGGCGGACAACCTTCTAGGTATTTTTAACGGGGTCCATGGGGCCACAGGCCAGCAGTTGGTATATGCCGGCCTGATGGTAAGCGCATAGTCTAGGCTCCATGAGCAACTCTGCGACCATTATACGCATCGTCCTCCTTCTCTTTGCCCGAGCAATATGCCTTCCAGATGTAGTCGTATCTGGAAATGAAGACCTTGGTAATGTTGAATTCGGGGGCTGCCATTGTGAGTGAATCATGCTGTGCTTCTCGAAAGACCCGTTGAATGGAGGACGAGGACGAGGATGATGATGAGGGAGACCGCAAAAAGCGACGATGATATCAGTCGAGGATGGCGACGGTAAGAAACAGCAATGGAGGATAGATTGATTGAAGGACAGCAGTTGAGTAATTCAACCTGAACTGATAGGTGCCCAGCAGTCCTTGAGAGAGGTAGGTAGTTTGGTAGGGTGTTAGGTTGCTTAGCCGGGCTGTCATCGGAAAACCCTGTAGGCTGCGGTAGGTGACCGGGCGGCGGGCCTACACCCGGGCCGGGAGTGGGGTAGTATTCTCGGACTAAGGTTTCACTGCCGCTCCGGCGGCGGGGTGACGGGTCCGGAGCCCGGACCCTGTGCCGCAGCGCGATCTTCGTGGGGAGATGTGTTCCATACACCGACTCTATCAGCCCGGGCCATTTACTACGATCAGACTGTGACGAGGACGCCAAACGGGGCACGGGTTGGAATCGTACAGCGGTGCAGTGCAGCCGAGATGGAAGACCGATGCCCAGCACATCATTCCGCACACAGTTGTGTGGCCAGTCCCCGAGTTCTAACTAGAGCCTGATTCCAGAGTTAACATGGTGGCAGTTGCCAGTGAGGCCACAGACTACTCATAATATGATGGATATCTGTGTTTGTTGATGGGGCGTGGGTATGTACCCATTGTTCCTATCGTACTATGCAACAATGTCCGGTGGCTGAGGAGGATTATTTGCATCTTCACGTATGATTTAAGTGGCATGGCAGTGTATTACCTTGCCGCAGCAAACCATATTCCCTATCTCCTCCACATCGTACCCTGGAGAGGGCCACTCCCCGCTTCGCTGCGAAAGTTCAAATGCAAAAATGCAACTGTGTTTGAGCCTACATTCAAAAGTAATCATACCAAACTACAACTGACTTCAACAAAGACGGTATCATCGCAATTTCATGACCTGTTCTCCAAAAACATCATCGCCAAGCCCCACAATCCTACATGACTGAGCAGGGAATTCTAAAAACAAGGTTAGCTATTGAATTTGAAGTCGAATAGGACTCAAAATACGGTATGCAGCAACATTCTACTCCGTCACACTGCGTGAAATCGACGTTAGCATGATGTTCCACGGTGTTGTGGTGGTGTTTTGATGGTGTTGTGGCGTTGTGATGTTGATGCTGGACAAATCCCGCGCTCCGCTCCTGGCTGTTGGCGTCCCGCATAGAACTTGACACTTAGCCCACGGCTAGTAATGGACTGCCGAAGAACTCTCTAGCATAATCGTAAGGCAAAATCCCATTTTTTAGGCTCCACAGATGCTGATTGTTGCAACCCCTCTAACTGCTGGCTTGTTCTTAGCTCCACCTTCTATCAGCAGACTGAAGAAGAAGAACAGGGCAGCACAACTGGTAGAGGGAAGCCTAGCAAGTAGAAGGATGCCCAGAAAGCATAGGGAATGCCAGTAGGTGAAGCGCAGAATAGAGTAGAGAGCTAAGGAGAGCCCGATGGACACGTAGAACAGCCCACCTGCCAACATCGAACGGGACTGGCCACACCGACCATGGAAGCTTGCACAGGAGGGTTTTGCCGACTACCACGCTCATTGAATTGCTCAATAACATACCTCAAAGCACTTGGACTTGCCGCCAGTGGCCTCGGCCGGCTTCACGATGCTCTCAACAATAGAGGAGGCAGCGCTGCCGGGACCATTGCGGTTGACGAGGCCAGAAGAGGAGGATCCACACGCCATTGTGAGTTGTGTAGATGTCTGTTCGGTGTGAATGAGTTCTGTGGCATCTCGATGTCAGTATGTTTTGTTCGGAAAAGGGGGGTCAGATGACGATGACGTCACTTTAATCAAGCTGACTTACATTCAGCGATCGTTCTTATTCACTGTAAGATCGAAGTAAAAGCCAAAAGGTGTTGTAAATGAAGAGGCGAGGCTTTCTGAGACGGGGAAAGGTGAATTATAATGCACAGCGACGCTCCCTATGCACACCAAAAGGAGAAAAGCGGTTCCGGACCCAGTCGGCGAGCAGCCTTAAATAGAACGCTTATTATCTGCCCAAAGCTAATGCTTCCCTGTTCCATGGAGCAGTTGTCGTCATGAGTGTGGGGCAAAGACAGAAGAACAGCCAGTAGCTAGCTTAGAACTTACTCTGTTGTCGGCTGTGGCTGAAGACGCGACTGGTTTCTGGTACAGCCAGGTGGCAGTGAAAGCGCGGGGGTTGTAACGGGAATGAGAGCTTTTGTGAGCATTGAGCACGCTGCAATGGGCAGGCGGTGCATCGGGAGGTGGGAGATTGCCACAGTGTATTTGTCCGGTTCTGCGGGACTGTACAACGCCTTGCCGGGCTGTTGACTCGCTACATCTCCAGCGCTGGAGATGACCGAGATGAGACATCTTGGCAGGGTCTTCCGAAGAGTCTTCGGAGCTTCCATCGTCTTCACGGTCTTTTCGGCATTGTTTCTTGATGCCGATGGTCTTCGGTCGCAACTCTGTTTGTCGCCGATGGCATGTTTCATCCAATGATACAGCATCAACCTAGCCCAAGCCTGGAGCACTCGCGGACCTTGCATGTAGTGCACCTTTCATGTCCAGTGTCAGCATTTCACATTCAAACTGACCGAATAGAAGAACCATTTGCCTGGAATTGATAATTGTAACAGTACTAGCAAGAAAAAACCCTCTGCCTTTCCAGGCCTCTCTTCCCTTGCTGGGAATGGTATCTCCACCCCTTGATCCTAAGTAGAAGCTGTCCCTCAAACAGTAAAACTCCAAACGAACTATGTACCGTGGGATCCGCATGGACGCCAGTCCTCGCAGCTCCGGAGACGCATAAACACGGCGCGCTCATGCTGGCGGCGCGACTCCCTGAGGCGCCGCGGCTGCAGGAGCGTCGCCGGCCTTGACAGGCTGCTGCTTCTCGAGCAGTTGGCTCAAGTATTGTAAATCTTCTCTGGCCTTCGGGTCTCTGTCGTAAATGCCCTTGATCACTTCCCATTCTGTCCGGGTCATTGCATGAGCATGTGGCATCAAAAAGGGAACAGTCCTGCTATTGACCAAGGGACCTAATACCTCATGAGCCAGGGCTTGGCCCTCACGTTGGCGTCTGTCTTGCTCGACCTCCGGCCCTCTAGCCGCGGTGTAGCCCGCCGGCGCTTGGTTTGGAGGCACCGCTTGATGCGCGCCCTGTGTGGGATGCTGCGGCGCATGGCCGTTGTGGCCGGCTGCGGGCAGACCTGGCTGCGCGAACGGTCCCTGCGGAACCGTCGGCGAGAAGGCCGGGCCAGATATCGAAGGATGCCTCGCCGGGAAACCAGCTTGGGTCGGCGTCGGCGAGTTCGCGACGGGCGACCTGGTCGCGCTGACTGGCTGTGCCTGTCGCGGGTTGTTCCTGTACACAAACACGCCCAGGAGCATCGGCTCTGTCCGCTTCGGCGGTACGACGTTGTCCGAAAAGTTGAGCATAAACTCGGGCAAGTTGCCCTCGCCTGGCGGAACGGGAACTAGATAAGTGTCCCGGACGTTGGCCAAGCCCTTATCTCCAATGACTGCGTATCGCTTCTTGCCTACAAAGTAATTGAAGAGCTGCTGAAAGTCGCCCCGGGACGCCTCAGAGGCTGGCGACAATGCCACGACCACTATGTCGGTCTGGTCGGCGTAGCGTAGACCGCAGAGGTATTCTATCGCCTTCTGCTCATCTATGCGTCCGGCTACCGTCAACCTCCTGGGGATCAAACTCGTCCATGGCAGGCCAATGGTGTTCGCCAGGTTCGCTCCCGCGACAAAATTGGCCGCTGCGGGAAAATCGGTGATTGAGCTCATGACAACATGGCCCCGCCATACCACATCCGGGTCTGTTTCGTCCGTGGGCGAGTATGGCGGTGAATCCGTCTCTTCCTGAAGAAGTCTGTCAACATCGGCGTCAACGCCGGGTCCGTGGAGCGGCGCCGAGGGCCGGCGTATATGCCCTCCGGTGGGAGACTTGACACTCGAAAAGACCTTGTTGATGTCAAAGTCGGGATGCTTGGGCGAGTGTCGAGCACCATGTGTGTCAATTTGCAACCCGCTATGAGGGTCCTGGTTGTCCCCGTCTGTCTTGGCCTCACCATCGCGGGCGCTAGGCCTCCTGATAAATGAGCGAGCATCGTCAGTTTGTTGGAACGACTCGTTCTCGACAACCTCTTCTCCCTTGTGTGTCCTGCGCACTCTAGGTCCCTCTTCTGTGATCAGAATGGACTGCTTCTCGGAGATGGCCTTCAACTGGGCATTCGCATCTTGCCTCTCCTTGGTAGCCAGTTCGTCGGCGCTCATAGTGGCCAGCATAGGCGGAGACAAGGTCCGCTTCAAAAGACGCTTGGTCAAGTCGGCGTTGATCTTGATGTTGGCGTACAGTGCCCTGGCCTGCTGAGCGTAGTGGCTGCGGTCGGCGTGAGTATCGTGAACCGCGCGTTCGATCTCGAGAGCCAGGCGCTCGGCCTTCGCCGCAACAGTGACATCTTTGGGCAGAGTCACACTCTTGTCCTTGACGGCAGCGGTGAGGACGCCGACAAGGGCCTTCTGAAGCAGCTGGGCAGAGCCCTTGCGATCGTCCGGGAGGTCCGTAACCTTGGCAGTCAGGTCTGCCGGCGGGGTATAGTTGACGATTGCAGCCTCGGGTTCGGAAAGCTTGCGCATCTTCTGGTTGGAAGTCTGTGATAGTACAAAGTCAGCAGAAGCTCGGTTTTGCGATCTGAACGAATTGTGACCAACCTTTGTATCCTTCTCTTCGTCGCGTACCTTCCGCTTGCCGGTGGACGGCTTCGCTGCGCCGTCCTTCTTCTCCTTCTTCTCCTTGGTCTCCGACGGAGCGGGAGAGTCTTCTGCCTTGTTACTCCTGGCGTCCTGCGACAAGTCCTCCTTCGGATCGCTGGCACGCTTGCCAGCCCTACCGCCCTTCTTCTTTTTCTTCTTCTTCTCGTTCTGTTCGTCCTCGTAGGCCTTGCGGCGGGCCTCCCAGGGGCGCTCGCCCTTGGACATGGCGGCCAGGAGCTCCTTGTGATCTTGCGGGGCGCATTGCTCGCAGTAGTAGTTCTTAGGGAGGTCTTCCGTAAAGACACTCATACCCATACAAACATTGTGCTGCCATGCAGTGCATTTGTCGCATGCGATCCAGGGCTCTTCAGAGTCGCCGTCCTGTTCGGTCGCGCCGCAGACGCAACGGATAATCTCCTCCTCGGGCTCCTCCTCCTGCTTCTTCTTCCTCCCTCGCTTCTTGGGAGGCTCGATCGGTTGGTCATCGAAGGCCTTAGTGTGCTGGCCCTTGGTCGCGCGCACTGAGCGGCGAGGCTCCGGTTCTCCTTTGCGTGGCATATCTGTTAGTGACTGTTGATGATCATGCTGAGGCGCAACGTGAAGTGTACCAGGAGGGATTGGGGGTTTGGAAGTGCGAAAGGTGCGAGGGGTGGTTGGCTGTTTGGGCGGGGCTGCGCGACGGAAGCTGCAGTACTTACCGGACATGTTCGCTTTGTCGACGGCGGGAAGGCTTCTTGCCGTGCGTCTCCCTTTGCTAAGGTAGGCAGGTACGGTCGGCTGTGGCGGGGGAGAGGCAGGTAGGTATGGCTTGAAGGATTGGGCTTCCGTCTACTCTGGTTGCTGGTACAAAAAGGAGCGGTGGTGTTCTCTCTTAAGCATGCATTGATTTTTTCACGACAGCGAGAAGGACTAAAGATATGTGACCCATCCACCACGCGCCGCGACAGATGCCCCGGATGCTGTTGCTCAACGCGAGAAGCGAGCGCCGGCCACGCGGATCCCGTCTGAAGCGGTCTGTCACAAGAATCTCGAGCACAAGATGATAAAGCAGCAGGCGCGCGACACAGTTCGCGACAGCCGAATCAGGGTCTGGAGGTGGGCGTTGATGTGTTCGCGTGCCGCTTTTTTTCTGGTTGTGTGGGAGAGCAGAAGGGAGCTTGCGCAAAGGTGGAGGTGACGGGCGTGGATGCGAGTGGGCTGGCGGTCGATGCGATAAAACGGCGCGAGGTTGGAGGGAAAATGCCGAATCGCCTCCACTCTTTTGGCTGTTAGGTAAGCAGATTAGCATCGCTGGCTTGGGCCTTCCGCTGAGGTGCAGAAGGAGCAGCTCGCCAGCCGAGCCGTGCGTTTTGCAAGTGGCAGGCGGGGGGTGTCATTTCTGCCTCAGGCACAAGGTAGCTTCGCCCGGCGTCACACCTTGATGTTCCTCTCGGCTCGGTGAGCTCCCATCTCGGTGAGCCACCAGAAGATGAGGTAAGAATCCTGTGCTCATCTGGCGCCCGGTAAAAGCTCGGGCCAGCGCCCACATGGAGGTACAAAGTGGAAAGTACCCGACTGCACCGGGCTGACTCTTACCTCAGCTGGGGTCCAGGCTGGCTGGGCAGGCGCAACACAGGAGCTAACGCGTGCATCGATTGCCTGGAGCTTCAAGCTGCACCCAAAGCAACAGCCTTCCCTGCCAATCGACAAACAACACATTCCGCCGCTCAACACATCCATTTTCGTCGGCCTCACCCCGAGTCCGCTGCCACCGCAAATACACCGCTCGGATACTGTTGATGTCAATTTGAACATTCGCCCGCCATGTCTCGTCGTTACGATTCCCGCGTAAGGCCCCTCCCCGCTCTTCCCTTGCTCTGCTGTGCCCGCAGACCTACCGATTGAAAGGTGAAGCAGCAAACTTACACAATGTCTCCAGACAACCATCTTCTCGCCGGAGGGCCGTCTCTACCAGGTCGAATATGCGCTCGAGGCTATCTCCCACGCCGGCACTGCCATTGGCATTCTCGCCAAGGACGGAATCGTTCTGGCCGCAGAGCGCAAGGTGACGTCGAAGCTGTTGGAGCAAGACACATCCGCCGAGAAGCTGTACATCGTCAACGAGTAGGTCACTTTGCTCATCTTCTTCTTTTTCTACGGGGAACGGCATTACGATAGCAGCAACTAACCTACCCGCCCTTTCTCTAGCAACATGCTTGCTGCCGTTGCCGGTATGACGGCCGATGCCAACATCCTCATCAACTATGCCCGCCAGGCTGCCCAAAGATACCTCCTCACCTACAACGAAGATATCCCCTGCGAACAGCTCGTCCGAAGACTCTGCGATCTCAAGCAGGGCTACACACAACACGGTGGTCTGAGACCGTTCGGTGTCTCCTTCATCTACGCTGGCTGGGACCCCCGCAGACAATTCCAGCTGTACCAGAGCAACCCTTCAGGCAACTACGGTGGTTGGAAGGCTACGGCCGTTGGTGCGAACAGAGCTAGCGCTGAGAGCTTGCTCAAGCAGGACTACAAGGAGGATTGCACCTTGAAGGAGGCGTGCGGTATGGCGGTCAAGGTTCTGAGCAAGACCATGGACTCGACAAAGCTGAGTGCTGAGAAGCGTGAGTTCTTTCCAAGTACTGCATGGTGTTTTACGTTTACTAATCGACCACCACAGTCGAGTTCGCCACGGTCGGCCAGACGGAGGATGGCAAGATCTACCACCGCCTCTGGACAGCGGAGGAGATCAAGGCACTTCTGAAGGAGCACGATTTGGCGAAGGATGAGTCTACGGAGGACAAATAATGGCATGATGAGAATCAAAACATAGATTGGGCGTGATGGATGCCCTTTACCCTGATGTACCAATAGAATTGATGCCCCAAACCCCAGACAGGCTGATTGATGCCAGTGCATATGCGTAGCCGTGGTATCCCTATGAATACAGTAATGTGACATGTTCAAAAAACCAAACCATGAAGACAGATATGTAATGGAAGCGCAACGAAAGCAAAGAAGGCGAGGAAGGCGAAGACAATGTCGACAATGGCAACGAAGGCAATAAAGGCAACGCAAGTAATACAAGGCAGGAATGCACGAAAGTAATGCAAAAGTTGGTGAAAAGATGGGTTGCTGGCTGGCGCTGTTTCGATGCCAATGCTGATGCTGTTGGTAGTGATGCTGTATCATTCGAACTCTACGGCGGACCCTACTTGCTGTGATTAGCGTCTTTGGCTGTCTAGCTGGGTTAATTCATAGCCTACGTCGGGTCGGGAATCCCCAGCTTCCTCCTCGTCACGCAGTCGATTCCAACCTGCCCTTGGCTCCGAACCCGGGTAAGGATGAGGCTCATGACAATCCTTCGCAGTCAATTTAGGCCAGTGTCGTCGATAACTCCAGTACGCAACCACCCATCCTAGCAGAGATCCCACGCATACGTCGTAGACGTCGTGTCGGTAGTCCTCGCAGCGGCTGATGGCAATCAAGGCAGCTCCAAGCAGGGGCACCAGACAAATCAACGCCCGGCTCAGGTCACGACCACCGCTATTATGACGGAAGATGTGCAGCTGGCCAGCGAGGAAAATGCTGAGGAACCCAAGGCCAGCAAACGAGAAGGACGAGTGGCCGGAGGGGAAGGACCGCCAACCATCGTGGAGAAGGTGATGGGCCTTCTCGGTGCAGACGTCGATGGTGACAAGCAGGTCGGGCTTGGTGCCGGCAGCAGGCTTACATCTTGCCAAAAGGTCGGGCCTTGGTCGGCCAACAGCGTTCTTGATTAGGTCTGTGATGAAGGAGGTCATGACGACGGAGATACCAAGGCTCAAATAGGTAACCTCATGCTTATGAGGTGAAGCCTTCGTCATGAGGTTGTAGATGATTAGGACGCCCAGTGGCACGAAGAGAGCGTAAACAAAGTTCATGTCTACAATCCTGGTCAGTTACACCTCACATATAGATGGGAATTTGAGTTGAACTTACACACAGGCACACGCTCGACTTCTGCATGGGGATAAGAGATGCGAAGGTCGTTAATGAAGAACATGCGGTGGAACGGCTCGAGGAAGACAAGCATCTGAGTCAACAAAGTTAACGACACGCTCTTTGGCGCAACCAGTCGCGTTGTGGCCTACCAGCATCCAGGTACCAAGCAGAATCGCGAACCCCAGGTAGTCTGGTGCATGGGTTCTCTGAGACTCGAGTTAGACAAGTCCGGCAACCTCGCTGTAATTGGAGGCAAACATACCTTCCAGAAACGGGAGAATGCGGATGCCGCAGCATTCCCGCTTGATGCAGAACGACCGGGCGCCATCGTGAAAAGTCACCCTCTGCAGGCGCGAAGCAGTGTGTTGAGCATCGACAACACCAGACAAAGACAGAAGTGGGCGACAGAGACAACGGAGACGGCGACAGAAACGGCAGCAGAGACACTCCAGTTGCAAGCAAGCGCCAGAGACTATCAACCGTCACTTGATCAATCTGCAGATCCTCCGGACCAATTTGTCCCCTAGTTTGGTCGAAGTGCTACGAACATTAAGGGGGGTGTTCTGCATATGTGGCGTCCAGCATTTGATTGGGAGAATCCGACAGCTGGTCACTCGCCGAGCTGCGACGGTTCGGAGATGCAGGGGTCGCTGGGGCAGCTAGGTGAGCTCTCCCGGCTCCGTACCTTCCTCAGCTCCAAGGCGGCCTTATCTTATCGGCACCCGACGTTTCGCCGTCACTGATTCGTTCCTGGGCAGCCATCAACCTTCCAAAATCAACAATCGATTTCTTCATCAACCTCGAGACCACAATCGCTGCGATTGCGCGCCGTCCTGCTCAACATGCTCAGGTCAACGTACAAGCCGTCAGATAACGCCGCTCCATTGCCGCCTCTTCTGCCCGGATGGACTGAGCATACGGCGCCGACGGGGCACAAGTACTACTACAACGCCGACACGAAAGAATCGACATACACAAGACCCAGTGCGTCCGACGCCGTTGCCGCTGCACCTCAGACATCCGCGTTGCCGTCCGCCTCCGCGAGCTTCTTCCAATACCAGACGATCCCGCAACTCTCCGATCCGAACGTTGCAAATGCATACCTGGCGCAGTACAATGCGCAGAACCAGCCACCCGCCGGGCAGCGTGGTGGGTTCGGCCACCGGGGTAGAGGAGGCAGAGACAACGGCCGCCCGCGTCCGGAACCCATAGACAAGCCCAAGTCAAAGACCCCGATACCCGGACATGAGCCTTGGATTCTTGTCGAAACAAAGTACAACCGCCGATTCGTCTACAACCCGGTCAAAAATGCCAGTTACTGGAGGATCCCAGAGAAGCTTATGCCTGGCATCCTCGAGTTGGACAAGGCCAGGATACGCGAGAAGGCAGGGATCGAAAGCGCAGGTCCTGACGCCAAGGAGGGAACTCCCGGCGCGCAACCCAGAAAGTCTCGCGACGTCAGCGAAGGATTGCCCGATGACGGCAATGACGACAGTTCAGAGTACGAAGAGGTCGAGGTCACAGACGACGAGGCTGAGGGCGACGACGGCGAGGATGGACACAACTCCAAGCGCCAGCGCACGGAAGAAGCAGCCGATGACGCAGTGGTGGAGTTTAGCGAGGCTGATATCGCGTTCCAACTGCAAGCAATGGGCGAGGCGTATGGACTTGACCCCGGCGAATACGATGATGGACGCATGGACGAATGGCCCGAAGGCGCGGAGGGCGTAGAGTTCTCGGAGGAGGACGCCGTTGCGCTGTTCAGGGATCTTTTGGACGATTTCAACATCAACCCCTACAACACGTGGGAGAAGCTTATCGAAGACGGTCACATCATCGAGGATCCGAGATACACAATCCTCAACACAATGAAAGCAAGGAAGGACGCATGGCAGGAGTGGTCCAAGGACAAGATCAGAGAGATCAAAGAGCTTCGGGCAAAGGAAGAGAAGAAGGACCCTCGGATACCCTACATGACACTACTGCAGGAAAAGGCATCGCCCAAGCTCTACTGGCAGGAGTTCAAGAGAAAATATCGGAAGGAACCGGCCATGACGGACCCCTACGTCAAGGACAAAGACCGCGAGAAGTGGTACCGAGAGCACATCAATCGTCTAAAGATGCCTCAAGCGACGCTCAAAACGGACCTCGCCACACTTCTCAAGTCACTACCGCTTTCTGCATTAAACAACAAGACGAATCTGTCGCGTCTGCCACCACAGTTGCTGGTTGACATCAGATACATCTCCCTGCCCGCGCAAGTGAGAGATCCTCTTATCCAAGCGTATATCCAGACCCTAGACCCACCACCAAAGGGCGAGACCACCGCGGAAGAAGATGAGACTACGCGGAAGGCTAGAGAAGCCAGGGACCGGAGAGAAAAGGCACTGCGAGAGCATGAGGATAAGGTCGCAGAGCAGAAACGAAGGCAGCAGCGGAGCCTCGAAATGGGCAAGGCTCGGCTGCGGGAGGAAGAGCGGGAGATTGAACGGGCGATGCAGGTTGGAAAACGTGGGCTGCAAAGCCAACTGGCGAGCATTCAGCGGGATGAACCCGATGCATCGTGAGGTAGTTGGACATGAATGTGTGGCTAGGCCGCACCCAGATTAATACAGCATAATGTGCCAAAGAACCCAAACGGCGTCCCGGGTCACTCCCAACGTCGATCCCCCCAGTACTTGTGATAAGGCCATGTAGCCAACCACGGCGGAGACACTAACATGAGCCAGTGTGAGACCACCGACGCTCCGTTTCGCCGACTGCTGCAGGAACCGGGTTTCATGCACAACCGCAACGACGGCTTCACCAACCAGAATATCCCTTCATTACACCAATTTGACTCGAGCCTCGCGGCCGCGTCATGCACAGGCAGCACAACAAACAGAAAACCCGCAGACGGACCAATCTTGGCGGCAGTAAAACAGCTCACTCAGCAATGAAACCCTGCTCCCCTCAGCCCATCGCATAATTGTCAGAATCCTTCCTATCCTGTCAGCAAGCACAAGCACAAACACGAACAGATGAGGACGTGCTCGCGAGAGACAGGAAGGCTTGAACCCTCAGATACTCTCAGCCACACCCGGCATCCCTGTCTTGGCATCCTCTTGACGCCTCGAACGCACCCGCAGTTCGACAAGAAAGACATTGGGAGGAAACAAGTTCGGATCGACCACCGCTGCAGACGAGCCATGCTTTCTGTCACGGCCACCAATGACACCATCACGCGTAGGTCGTGCGCGCTGCCCAGGTGCCAAGATCTGAAAATCGGCGGCTCAGCCATTGGCTTGTCGGCCACGTCGGTCACTCGGTCACCGTTCCGTGGCCGTGCTCGCACATCCCCAAGCACAGCTCCGTGGATTTGCGAGACAAGACAGCGCCGCCGCCATGGTAGTCTTGTTAAATGATAGGCGCCGCCTGTCAATTGTCTCCCGACCTCTTTCTTTTATTTCGAGTCTGAGCTTTCTTGCAATTTTGTCAAAGTTGCAGAACTTTTTTTTGGTCAACAGAAAGAAACGACATTTGGATCTATTGCTCCTAGCAGAAAAAATTCAAGGGAATAAGACACATTATGAGCACGACGATACTCACATTATTTGGCCTTGTGGCCCTGGGTACGTTCCGTTCATTCGAATTGTACGGTAGATCCTACTAACACAATATCAGCCTCAATAGCGACGGCCCAACAATTCCCAAATTTCCCGGGTAACGGCAATGGAAATGGAAATGGCAACGGCGATGGAAATGGTTTCGGGAATGGGTTCGGTGGAAATTTTGGCAACTTCGTTGGCTTCAACATCCAAGAAGCGATGCACATTCGGAGGATTCACGGAGTTCTTGCTACGATCGCCTTCGTCATCGTCTTTCCCGTCGGCTCGGTTGCGATGAGACTTGTCCCTGGACGCTTTGGCTGGATCGTGCATGCTCTTATTCAGATGGCCGGCTTCGTCCTCTACATCGCAGCAGCGGCCTTGGGTATCCAGCTGACTCAGATGGTCAGACTTGGTGGCACCAGCCTGGTGAGTGTCTTCATGCCCCTCATTATCGATGTTCCTTGCTGACGTTTCCCTTAGTTCGAAATCAGCACCATCAACTTTCACCCCATCATCGGCCTCGTCCTCCTGGCCATTTTCTTCTTCCAGCCTATTTTCGGTTACATCCATCATGTGCAATTCAAGAAGTACGGTCGTCGCCAATTTTGGTCTTACCTACACCTCATCATCGGCCGTCTTCTGATCCCGCTCGGCATCATCAACGGTGGTCTTGGACTGTACATCTCCAATTCTCCAAGAGAATTCAAGATTGCCTACGCCGTGCTTGCCGCCGTCCTCGGTGTGGCTTGGATTCTGGTTGCTGCCATCAGCGAATTCCGTCGCAGTCGCCAGCCTCGTCAAGTTGTGGTGGAGGATGACAAGAGAGGCGTGCATGCACCGATTCCCCTGGGCCCTGTTGGCGATGCCAGCCGCGGTTCTTCGGTCTCGGATCCGTATCGCAAGGTTTAGGGTTGTAAGGCGTATGATTCATGAGCTTTGCTTTCACGGATCTGATAAGACACGATACACCGAAAAGGATCACAATATTGCTAAGAGGACATGATTACATGAAAACGTCCGCGTTGTGTGTTCTGAGGAAGAATGACAGCAGGCGTTACGGATATCACGACACTTTCAAACAGGTATGAAAGGTTTGGGGCACAGGACATGGTATTATTTCGGATTGTAAGATTATTCAGTTTCATGATATTTTGGGGTTAGAAGGCTTTTCCTCCGCATAATCAACCACAGATCGTTGATTTGGGTTCCGCCATGTGATGCAAAACTGGACCATACCCGTGTCGTGAAGAAGGGTTTTCAGTCACTTGGTAGTGCCGTAAGTTTTAGTGCATAGATGTGGATTGTCGACCAAAACTAAGACTAACTTTCACGTTATGGTTTGGCGATACTGGGCAGTATTGGTTAAATCTTGGATGATATTCAAATTTTACGGGCATTATTCTAAAAAAGGGTGCATAGTGAGGGTACTGACTGTGGGAGCAACACGGGTAAAAGTCTGGATACAGCCGTATACATTAGGTTATGGGAACATGAATAGGAGGACAGGTATGCTACTCAACAGGAAGGGCCGGCTAATTATACCCTTACTTCTGGCAGAATGTTTTATGTGTTGAAAATGAGCGGGCGAAGGCAATATAGGCATCTGATGGAAGAACAAAGAGACAATATAGTAAAGCCTGGAGAACCGTGGAACCTTTTGATAGCTCGTTTGAAGATTCCCAGGTCCAGTAGCTGAAGATGGCTAAAATAATCAATGCATAGTCTTGACTCTGGAAACAAGCAAAGAGACTAAAACTCATCTACAGCGGGAGCATTGAAAGCTCTAATTCTGCCCGGCGAGTACGCAAAAGATTTCCTGCACATTATTCAAGGCAGGCGTTTCACACCACTGAGAGCTATGTGCGGATTATTGGCGTGGTGGTGACCCCCTAATGTACTTAGACATCATATCAGCCCACAAGAACAGCAACATCCAAGATCAGTGTCCTTACCTTAGCGAAGAACTTTGCATCTTCAAACAAGTTTAACGAGAACCAAACGCTCGGATGTATAGTGCTAGTCGATGTTGTCCACTCGTTGCTTTCTACGGCAGAAATTGGGAAGCTTTACGACAACAATCTATGAAACAAATTTGGTTGGATAAGCAATATTTGCCCGATTTACTTTAGACTTCACTGCATTGTTAGCCCAAAAAGGTGAGATCTAGTTGGCTGGACGAGGTTGCATAAACGATACGTCACTTTGGCCGCACAACCTTTTGTGGCGCATTCTGGATATCTAATTAACATTACTGCCTCTATGTTCTTATGTATGATATTTCGTTGCAAGTATTCAAATAATATTGAAATTGTACGCAAGATACGCATACACGTCCGTGTCATAGGCACATCTTCGCCTCCCCCTTTCCACCCAAAATTGCGATCCAAACTTTCCAAGCCTGTCTCCGTCGCTACCGCCATTAACAATCAGCCGTCTCTAACCATCCCCGCTATCCCGCGGGTGGCAAGCTACAGACATAGGGTTGCGCGACTCAAAACCGAGCATAATGAATGCTAAGCTTGAATCGCGGTTTCCAAAGGTGCGTCATGCGTGTCAAGGATGAGACATGTTAAGGGATATCGATGGCGGTGGAGGCTTTTGCAAGTCTACTGCATCAAAAGACATTCGGAGGGCCTTACTTATTACCGTTGAATGTGCCAAGGCCAAGGTACCATGGAATGTATTCTTCGTCGCAGGAACACAAAATGAATGCTTTTGAAGAAATCGAGACTGAATGTGCAGGTCAATGGCTACTTTGACTTTGACAAGAAAATACCTCAGTCGAGAGATGATTCGTACAAGGTTCGATCTGTTGAATGAGCAGAATGCTTTGAGTCGTGTGCGGTCTCGTTGGACGGTCGCAGTCAGAAGACCCAAGATCTACTCAAGACCAGTGCCAGGAGAACCGTCCAGTGATAATCATTTCACCATGCGTGCACCCCTGTTGATGCTGCGCTACTTAACGGCCAAAAGGAGCATGTGGACGCTCTCGGAGGCTACCATTAGAGAGATGGCCATGTGGGATCCGAACCTGGCATGATACTGGGCTGTGATTCGGAAAACACGAAGTCGATAATTGTGTTCGTCCGGGCACCCGAGAGGGCATTCTCGCTCGTGTCAGGGTTGCATAGAATGTGGCTACTTAGGAAGCCCGAAGACGAGAAGCTGCAGGAAGGCGAAGTCATCTGTATTGTGGTAGCAAGACAAATAACCCGAGCCGTCGTTCTGTCATTTCCTCCATTCGGGTCAAAGTACATGGCCGGAAAGCAATCTGCAAGCGAGCTACCTCAGTCGAAGTACTCTGATCAAGGTCTGTCTTCCAGATCTCCCCAGCAGCGCGATGTATCCGTGTTAAGACTTTGGCAAGTGCTGTGTTCAAGGTCGTCCGACTGAGCATCATTTATTATTTGCCTGTGCCGGAGTCTGTGAGAATTGGTGCCATGGAAAATTACAGTTCGGTGCCTCTGATCATGGTTACAGCCCCGAATGACCGAGGTGGAAAGGGGCTACCAGGGGTTTACGGGCGGCCGAGACCCCGAAAACACATCAACGTTCGCACCAATAGAGCATCCGCTCAATTTGCAATATGACAAGGCAGCATTCAGAACAACAGAATCAGAGAATCAGTAGATAGATTGCGAAGGACCCGATCGGGGGGACGTCTTAGGAGCGAGCTTTGTCCAAATCGATGCCGTTTAATGACCGATCACCAGATCATCTTCACTTTCCATGTGCCCAATCGCGACTGCAACGGAAGATCTCGCGTAGGATACGAGATGGAACAAGTCCACGCCAATCGACCCAGCCAGCAAAAGCTTCCGAAACAGACTACTATGGACAAAACAACCTAGAGAGCCAGGCCGTGGTTTTTCGCGGAAACGTTCGGTCGGACTAATCGAGTCCTGCCCTCAACATCCCAGGGAGACCAAGCTTTGGGGAACACGAGACATGGGTAGAAAACTACTGTTCAAGCCGACTGCACTTTCATGACGATTCTTGCGAGCCTTCTCGAGAGTGGAAAATGTGTTCAGCTCATGACTGTCGTCTTTGGGCCAAGTGTGCTAGGGTTGCCCGAGAAGTGCCTCTTTCAAGTCCTTTCGTGGAGCTGCCCAGGTATGCAAAATGGACGAGCCAATGTACAGGGTAAATATTGCGAGCTGGAGTCGAGCATCATTTAGCAACACGTAAAGGATCACTATCAACAGACTTTTACGGATTGGCTCGACAGACCAAGATTACATGGTGCTTTGGGAATTGTCAGTCTTGTGCAGTACTACTAGCGAGGTCAAGACGAAAGGCTTCGCGAGCCCAGGAGAGATCAAGCATGCACTGGTTGATCGAAGAAAGACGCGAGGAGGACATCACAGGCATGACAGAGCTTTTTTCTCTGCTGTAGGAGGATAGATGACTACCAGTGGGTTGGGATTCAGACCTGGTCTAGAGGTAATGCCTTCATGGCTTGCGGCCGGCAATTGGCCACGCGTATCGGCTCCCATGCCTGAATCATTGTTGCTCCCTTCTGGGATCAACTGCCATGTACAGCACGGTGGCTTCGCCCTTATTCACGCTCGTCGGCCGGCGGGATACGAATCCGCAACGTTCTCAGGGGGCAAAGAGGATGGTGTCGACGAGTTTGTCGACGTGGCGATCTGTACTAAAAGCGGTGAAGTGGTGGGCGGCATGAATCAGGTGAGTCGCAGTTTTGTTCAAGTGCGACGGGGTGTCGGCGGCATTGGTCGGTCCTTCGACTTCGTCGTGAACTGGAGGTGACTGAAATTGAGATCGGGAAGGAAATTACTCAGTCTCATTACTCTCATGCATGGCTGGAATTTGCTGTGACACTTGCGGGACATGATAGTAAAACGTCCACCATTGAAGACGCTTGTTGCGCAAAGACTTGATGTGGGAAAGACATGGACTTCCAAGTGGGAAAAGTGCAACCCTAGGTGGGAGACCGTTCTTCTCTGTTGAGAAAGGCCGGGTTCGTCCATGATGGATAGAGTAGATCCATTCGTTTGATGCTGTTATTCCAATCACAGAGAACCGTTTACGTCTTGAGAACCTGAAGAAGGAAGGAATTGACAAGGATGTCGGAGTGGCCCCGACATCGTGTGGGTTCGATCGGCCTGCGCAACATTCAGGTGCCTCCGAGGTGGGTTAGGTTACACAAGCTCAACTGACAGGAAACGGTCTGCCGCAGCAACCCACAATGTACAATGCCGGCAAGGCAAGATGTCCACAACGGTTGTCAATGGCCCGAGTCGACCGATTGGAAGGAGAGATAGGGGTCCCTCAACGGCGTGGACCGTCGAACAGGCCAGGACCCCTCAGGACACGTGTGCCTGCTCAATCAAAGATGGGTTGAACTAAAGATCGTACCATTCTGATGGGAAAAAAGACGACGACGCCGGATGGTAGGTCTGTCGACATCAAAAGAAGAAGGTCAAAATGCAAATCTGGCACACTGCGACTTTACATATTAAAAAGCCCCTTTCGTCCGCCAAAACGACGGGTGAATCCGGCTTTTTGACTCTGCTCTTGGTCGGACTTGGCGGCCACCTCCATGGCCATCGGAGCCGGGCATGATCTCCAAAATGGGAGGCGCCCATCGCGGCTAGACAAAGACCTCAGCTAGGTAGACGAAGGAACAAACGTTACTTTCCAGGTACTGTTTACTCCGCCCACCCCCATTTTCGTGTTGAAGAATTCCACAGAGGGAGTGACTACCGCCAGTGACCCCAAAGTGTATTCACTCACAGACCTCTTTCCAGATCTGCGAGATTTTGCGAAGGCATCGTGGACGTTCTTTTACATTTACAAGTTTGGCATTTCTAACCTATCAGATCGAGTCTCACTTGATCTACGCCCAATCGAGTACCCCGTAGATGCACGAGATGGATCGGCACCGAGCGCTCGGGAAAGAACTGAGACATGAGCCGAAGGATCAAAGAAGCACACCAATTGAGGACCTGGGATCTGGGACAGGATACAGGGCTGATAGCTGCTTCCACATGTCGCCAAGGTCCACGTCCCAGGCCCCTGGCGTCACCGTTAGATCTTACTCTGCATGGTACTTTCTTCAGCTTCGCGATCTGGACTCAACTGGGCCAGGCTAGGCTGACCGATAAAGGCCGCCTGACCAGTATGCCCCTCCTAATGTGAATGTGTGAATCGAGGCGTTCGTTCTGATCTGAAAATGAGACACAAGTTTCTGCCCACCATATCTGTTTCCAACCAAGATAACCCCCCTGTGAATCAAACGCTTTAGCAGCGGAGAGAGAGTGCCGTTCACCGATCAATCAATGCCTGCCGCCCGCCACCCACAGGCAACTTGCATACCCCAATCCCCCCATCATCAACCTGCGAACTTGGTCCTTGGATTGGGCGAAGAGCAGTCATCCCCTGATCCATGGACGTCAAATGTGAAGTTAGTTGATCCTGCCCACCCTCCATTACTCCATCTGCTCTTTTGTCTTTTGCCCAGGTTCCCCTCGTCCCCCGTTTCACTAACCCTAGAATGGCCTGGCTGAGTCTGCCCAAAGACTAAATTCTCCAACGGTGTAAGAAGCTAATGCCCCCCTTCGGAGCTGGGGTGTAGGGTGCGCGCACACACCACGGCGCGTGGGTGACTCTGGCCGGCCGTGGTCCCACACGGACGAAATGCCGCTGGGGGCCAAAAGACATTGAAGGCCCCCGTCTCGTGGCCGGGCTCTCCAGTTAGATGAGAAGTACTGTGCAGTAGCCCTGTAGACCGAAGATGGCCGAAACCGTTGAAGCGGGCGTCGACTGACGTGATGCACTGACGGAGAGTCCGGACAAGACTTATGGTTCCATCCCCTTCACCGAATTATCGATCTGACTCTCTCCACTCTTGGGAGGGGAAGAGGCCAAAAACGAGACACCTGCAGCGCAGACTGGTTGAAACCCGCCTTCTGTCTGCTTATGTGGTACTCTTGCCATTTCTGTTCCATTTAACCACTCACCGTTCAGCATCCTGCATTCAAGGCACCCTCTACAGACAATGAGCCTCTTAGGGCTGAGCACGGCAAATCATGACCGCAGCAGCTGCCTTATGACTGTTAGCATGACATCGAATAATGCCATGACGACAGAAGCAGGCAGATGAGGCTCAAAATTTCGGTTTTGCAGAGGCAGGCTTTTCCACCAGCACGCCGTTTCGTGATCGAGCCGCATTTGCCCATGAAATTGTCGGCTATAAAGGGACGCTCCGGAGCGAGGGAGATTGGAGATTGTGGCCCCTGGAAATAACCAGCAGTTACCAGACTGATATCAACGGAACCGGAAAAAGCAAAGAAAAAAATGAGCCGAATGTCCAACAGCGCCGACACCCAGGAGACTGTCTCCTGGTTTTCGGATGGCAAGCCCCTACGTGTCCAGGGAGACAATGGCCTCGAACCGGTCAACGAAGCTGCCATGCATCGACGTATTAACCGGAAGATGGACATTTCTCTGCTACCTCTTCTCTCCACTCTATATCTTTTCAATGGCCTTGATAGAGGAAATGTGGGAAATGCGCAAACCCAAGGTACGTTGAGCCGAGCTTGTTGAGGCATTGCCTAGAATCGAGTCATTTTTCTGGATCACTGACACTGCATTTCTTTTTCAAGGCTTCACCACGGACATTGGAGCCGTTCCAGATGATCTGAACCTAGCGGTATCTCTGTTCTTCATTACTTTTGTTGTGTTTCAACCTCCTTCGGCAGCCATTGGCCGATGGCTTGGGGCGAAGCACTGGATCCCCATTATGATGGTAGGTTACACAAAGGCCTCCACAACCCGAAAAACGCAGGTTTTGCTAACCTTGGCAACGACAGATCGGTTGGGGGTTCATTACCTTGCTCCAGGCGTTCATCAAAGGACGAGGTCAGCTGTTTCGTGCAAATTTGTTGGAAATTTGCTAATTGCTGCGTAAACAGATGCCCTCATTGCCACTCGCCTCCTGATCGGCGCCTTCGAAGCCGGTTTTTATCCCACCGCCGTCGCCTATCTGTCTTTCTTCTACTGCAGATACGACCTTGCGGTTCGTGTCGGTCTCTTCTACGGACAATATGCCGTTGCGGGGGCTTTCTCAGGAGCAATTGGTACGTTGACGGAGTTGCTTTTGTCGCTGCGCTGCAGTTTCACGATGCGTTTCGAAGGCCTTTTAACGATCCGCCTTGGATGATTATTCCCAAAGTTGCCTTAAATATGACATCCGCGCGGCCAATGCGTGAAATTCCAGGGGTAAAGAATCTATGGAAGCTAATGGATCAACAGCTTACGGGGTCTTCCACTTGCGCGATGGAATCCTGAAGAATTGGCAATACCTATTTATCATTGAGGGAACTCTAACCATATTTTTCGGACTTCTAGCCTGGTTCTTCCTGCCAACGGGTCCTGGATCTGCTTGGTTCTTGACGTCGGACGAGCAGCGGTACGCAGCAGAGCGGATGAGGCAGGACAACGCTCTCTTCGTCGAGCACACATACAGCGAGAACGGCATCGAAAACGAACGCTTGAAGAAAAGAGACTTTCTCGAGACACTGCGAGACTGGAAGTTCTGGTACGTTTTGGTGTTCAACATCTGCGCCAGCGTTCCAGGGCAAGCGTTTTCTGTGTTTCTTCCACTCGTAGTTCAGGGACTTGGATATTCTTCCATCCAGGCCAACTTGGTAGGTTTTGATGCATCAGCTATCTGGAAATTTGCTGACTGTTTAGATGTCTGTCCCACCATATGTGTGTGGCGCTCTTGGCTTATACTTGTTTGCCTTGAGCTCGGACTACCAGTGCGTCTCTTGCTTTCCCTCTACGTACTGCAAACCGTGTTTTCTGACATTCAAATAGTAAGGAACGTGGATATCATATCGTGGGGGGAATTGTGATTGCACTTGTTGGACTGATCGCCACGGTCACCGTCGAGTCACACGCCGGGAAATATGCAGCTCTTTGCGTGCTCCTCCTTGGCAGCTATGTTGCTGCGCCCCTGACTGTTGCATGGCTGAGTGGAAACAACCCAGGTATGAATCTAAATCTCACGCTGCATTGCAAAATTTCTAACCCTTTTGTTATACAGAACCTGGGAAGAGATCCATTGTCCTGGGCGCCAACGGGTTCGGAAACCTCGCCGGTGTCATTGGGGCACAGCTCTACCGCGATCGCTACAAACCGAACTACCGACTTCCTTTCTATGTTACTCTGGGCTTCGTGGCAGCAGCCCTCGTCGGATACTTGTCGTACAGATTCATATTGGCAAGGGTCAACCGGAGAAAGATTGAGATTCTGCGACAAAAGACCTCGGAAGACATTGAAAGGGAGCGAGTCGACAGTACGCGGTACGCCGACAGAAAGTGGACATTCATCTATGGCCTTTGATGAAGCGCCGTCTACATGGATGGCTGATGATCCCTCCCATAATGTCTATAATCAGACGTTGGCGAAGTAGGCATCTGCCTCGCCGCGAATATGATCCGCAAGATCCGAAATATCTTGTGCACCCTTCTGTCCATCTTCGAACATGTACCCGTCGATGAGAGTCGTAGGAACCCACTCGAAGTAGACGTTCTTCACGGTCGCCTGCAGACCGTGACCCTCGAGCGTTTCCTTCCGTGAATAGCTAAGCACCGTCGATGTGGCCTCCTGCAGGGAGTCTTCCCTCCTCCAGGACGCGAATACCTCCTCGATGTCATTCTCTTCGCGCGAGGGTGGCTCATAGGGAAGAATCTTCTCGTTCTCTGCCAGTACCAACACCTTTGCATTGGGAGCGCACTGCCTGGCCGAGAGCACTGCCGGTAGAGAGCCTGTCTTGTTACTTGTCGAGCCATCCTTCGCGATCAAGTCCGCGCCAATGAAGACCAGATCGATGGCCTCGCTGGCAATTGCAGCAGCGGCGTCGGTGTAAATCGATACCTCCACCTTTTTCTCTCTTTCAGCTCCCGATTCTCGCAGGCGGCCGACTAGTCTTGAGGCCATCGAGACCCCTTCAAAGAGTGGGCGTGATTCAAGGATCCTGATGTCGAACTCGGAGCGGAAGCCTAAGATGGCCCTGTGAAGGCACTCAAGTATTGTCGAGCTATACGAGAGAGTGAGGATGCGAATCGGCTTCCCGGAGTCGTGGTTCTCTTGGAGGAAGCCTTCCAAAGACTTCCAGATGCCGTCAATCGACTCATTCCTCGATGCCGCGTACTTTTGTAACTTTCCGGTTACGGTATCCAAGAACTCCAGAGACACTCCATCGGCCCTCTTCACTTCGTCTTCGATAATGGCCAGCGACCTCACGAGCACATTCAGGATCGCAGCACCCATGCTCTCCCGCCCGTTCTTCCACAGATGCCACGCCGCAAGCCTCGTGCTTTTCCACCATTGTTCTAAAGACTCGTCACCCTCTTTGATCAAATTGGTGAGGATCTCAAGCGCCTTGCCAGCCAGCTGCCTCGCTCCACTCTCATGGTCCCTTTGCAGAGCCAGCAACCCCTGGTTGAGCATCTCTCCCCTCTTGTCCCCAAGTTCGACCTCGAACCATACTCGGCGCAGACTTTCTGCTAGCCGTGGTACGCCTCCGAACTCGTCGACATCACGGACCTCATGGGGATCAAACCATTGGAACCCCGTGTGCTCCCAGTCGATCTGAATCCGCGACTCGTCATCCGGGGAGTTGAGTCGGAAGGCAAATGGGTGGATGATCCACTCGCGTCTGATCTTCTCATCAGCGAAGCGGTAGTCCTTGCCCTGGCGCCAGAGTGTGAGATTTGCGGGCGTCAAGCCCGTCTCTTCCTTGATCTCACGCCATGCGGCATGCAGAGGCGACGGGTCTTCTTTATCCACACTGCCCGATACGGGAGCAAGACAACCTCTGCGAGGACCACTCAGTATCCGACAGCCCCGTGGCATGACGATAGAAACTTACTGGTACGTCCGCACCTTATCGCTGCGTCGGAACAGGGCGACCTGAGAACCGCCGTCTGGAGAAAACTTGAAGATGAAAGACGAGACGACGGTGCGGTGGGTCACTGGCTTCGTCTCTGAATCCATCTCTTCGGGTTGATTTCTCTACGCTTCTTGCTTCTGTTTAGGTCGGTGTTTTTGATCCAAGGGCCCCAGCGTGTTTGATGCATGGTTGATGCCATTGCGCCGCGTGGTTTCCCGGCCGAGCTGGCTGAGGTATGAGGTCATCATCAGAAGACACTCGGCCGGGTCGGGAGCTGATGCTGAATGGCCAGGCGGCGCCAGCTGAGAGCCAGTCTACCACCCCGCGTCACACATGCCAGGTCTGGACGAACTCCCATGTGATAGCCACC
Source organism: Colletotrichum kahawae (assembly GCA_032988895.1). Taxonomy (NCBI): domain Eukaryota; kingdom Fungi; phylum Ascomycota; class Sordariomycetes; order Glomerellales; family Glomerellaceae; genus Colletotrichum; species Colletotrichum kahawae. Next base: position 35,115 of record VYYT01000014.1, on the reverse strand, counting down.
CCAGCTTCAGTCATGAAGTTTTCGGATGTTTCTAGCCATAATTGCTGACATTGGGAAGTAGTTTTCTGCTTATCAATGGATTAGGCAGATAGATTAAGGGTTGAAAGCGGCCCACACATCGCTGTAGCCTCTCACCCAAATGAGGGGCAGCGATGACAAAAGTTCCTGTAGCATACCGCAACTTAGAACGCACTGCTCATCTGTCGACGTCTTTGGAAGAGTCTGAAATCAGAAGAGAACCACCCATCGCAGTTCCTTGAGCCATCATTTCAATATGGCTCTACCGGCAACATCGCTTACATTTTCCACTGCCTTAAGCCTCCAAGAGCAGCTTGTGTCTGGATCAGTGACCAGTCGGCAGCTGGTTGAGGCTTGTCTGCAACAGATTAAAAGACAGAATGGAGTCTTGAATGCCTTAATAAGCGTCTGCCCTGAAAACGTAGTTCTGAGCAGGGCCGATGAGCTTGACAAGGAGAGACGTGAGGGACATGTCAGGAGTAGACTGCATGGGATACCTGTCGTGGTCAAGGTGAGATGACCGAGAGCGTTCTTATAGAGATTGAGGCGATTGATGCATATATAGGACACGTTCATTACCCATAAGGACTTGGGAATGCCGACAACTGCTGGCGCCTATGCTTTCGCGTCAATGACAGCACTCAAGAATGCCTCGGTGGTCGAGAAACTGCTTCACGCTGGTCTTATCATCATCGGCAAAGGCAACATGACAGTAAGCGAAATTGAATAGAGGATAGAACCCTCGTACTGACAACATGTAGGAGTTCTGTGGTCTCAAGTACGGTGGTCTGCCCCCTCATGGCATCGACAACGGCTGATGGACGCAGATCCAATGATACACCGGTGGGGTGGAGCGCGTTTGGTGGCCAGACGAAGTCACCATATCGCCGTCATGGCCTTTCTGAAGAAGAACAACCAGTAAGTGGGAGCCCGGTACGAAGTGCGCAAGGGCTGACTTGTGATAGATCGCTGGGGGTTCTTCATCCGGGTCGGCGGTATCCATTGCCTCTGGCTTCTGCCCGCTGGCTATCGGCACGGAGACAAGCGGCTCGACTGTGTATCCAGCAAGTCTCTCAGGACTATATGCCATAAAGCCCACGCCAAGCTTGATATCGTCGGATGGCGTCTTCAAGTTGAGCTCCAGCTTTGACGGTATCGGACTAATGGCCAGAGATCCGCGTGATTTGGCGGCGCTCGCTGAGATACTGGTAGGCACCCAGACTGAGGGTCCGCTTGTCGACATCCCAAACACCGAGAGCAGCAGCAGCTGGGAGGGACTTTCCGTGGGTATTGCCGACGTTCTCTGGGGCATTCACGAGACTGGTATGGATAAATGGGGAAATCCCCATGTGGTAGGTTCCCTGATGTCATCCGGTCGTCCCGAGATTGACATCTGTTTCAGCGGGCATCTTGGAAGGACGCAGTGGACACAATGCGTGGTGCTGGAGCCCGCGTCGTGTATCCTATCGAGCTACCAGCCTATGATACGGTTATCCACGACAAGCAGACGCTTCACACCATCGCTTGTGAGTTGCCCTTAAGTCATCTCGATACCTTGCTCGCATTCATGCTCACACCACAGACCATGAGTTCCCGTCTAAGGTGAAGGAATTCGCCGGTAATTTCGATCCAGCGACCGGAAATATTAGAACCCTCGAAGATGTCGTTGCTTGGAACAAGGACCATGCAGATGAGGCCTTGCCTCCGCGTGAGTGTTGCCACCGTAGAGAGGGGTCAAGGGACGATGCTAATGAGATGGCAGCCCGTACAACGCAGACAGAACTCGAGGCAGCGCTGGTCGCGGCAACGGCCATGACGGAAGGTGAGCGCCAGGCTGCCGTCTCGGAGATTCGACGGCTCGCAGGCAGAGATGGACTAGGCAGGGCGATGCGAGAAATGCAAGTGGACATCATTATATCCGCTTCGGACTGCATCGCTGTCGGCTTCGCGGGAGCCGCAGGGTGGCCGATCGCGACGGTTCCTTTGGGCAACCTCGAGACTAACGGACAGCCTTTCGGGTTCTTCGTAACCGCGCCAGAGGGGAGGGATGACTTGTTATTCAGGTTTATGGGGGCATTCTACGCAACCTTCCCGGCTATCGAGAAGCCTGCTCGACTCTGAGCTGAGTTAAGTCACAAGCGGTTGGTATAGAATTGTTGAAGAGATTGCAGACGCCAAATATGGGCAAATGTGCGTCCAAACGATGAGTAAGTCCCTAGACCGGACATGTTCCCAACCCGACGACGTCTGATTGATTAGCTTGTTGCTAACTCTTTGGGTGTGAATCGAAGGTAAACACTACTGCTGTCCTATAGAAGCCAGTTAGATGTTCCAATGTTGAACACGCGACCAATCCACTCTTGCTTGCCAACTCAGGCTGCCCCAAGTTCATAGTACGCCAGCGCTTGACTGTCTAGTGATGGATACATCATGCAAGCTGATGTCGACCCTGCAACGGGCCCGGCAGAGACAGTGTGGCCCATCGACACGGGCCAATTCATCCAGGGTGGATGCTCTGACGCGACCGACCGATGGAAAGTATGCGAAGATGCTGATGCAGCAGCTCTCCATGTTCTGACGTTAGGGAATCCCGAGCATCGCGCTTGGAAGTCAATTAAGGCGGAAAAGGGGACTGGACGTTACCTCTTGAGCCCATTGCCTTCAAGGTTGACTCTGAGGCAAAACCGTTGATGGACAATAGCGCTGACGTGTCAATTTCAAAAGGGTTTCCGGCCGCTCAATCGGCATCTCGATCAACGGCTTCACCAAAGCGTTCTCCCGTCTTACTGAACCACAGGCATATTTTGCACACTGAGCCAATGTTTGCTTTTCCATCTGATGAGATGGTGTGGTTGTTCTCTGGCCAGTGCAGCCTGCGGGAGAAAAATGCGCAATACGCTGGCCGTCATGGGAATGGGAGGCTGCTCAACCTCTTGTCCAAGAACCTCGGTATTGCCTGGGCGCCATGATCCATTAATGCCCTTGCGTTGGTGCTGAGCTGTACAGCTCTCCGCTGAGAGGGTGCTTATTTTGATGACGGAACGGAATTTCGCTGACTGTGAGTGGCTACTGGTGGTCCTCGGGAGCGATGTATTGACTGCGACTCAGTTGGAATAACAGAACGGAGCACGCGAAAATGCTCAAGAAACAGGGTAGCATCAGAAGCAACTATGGTCAGAGCGAGGTCAGCTTGGACGCTTGGCTCGCCGCCTGAGGAAGTGATCCGTCCCGCCTGCCACAGCCTGCCGCAGCCTGCAGCTGGTGTCTTCATGTTGGCGGCTGATGGTGCTCCCATCATCGGGCGTGATACCCCTCTTGGTGAGTTGGATGTTCAGCAGGCAGCCTGGCGAACTGGTTCGAAATTTTCCGTGCGCAAGAGGGACGGACCGTAGCTTTTCCTGCACGAGCAGCAGCTACGATTTGTGTATCATGTGTATCATGTGCGTCTCTGTGTCTGTGTTGTCTCTGAGACTGAGAGATATGAGATGGCCAAAGACCGGGAGACGATTGAACTGGTAGGTTTTGAGTACGGATACACTCCCAAGGCCGACGATGGCTTCTCCAGTCACTCTTTCCTTTTCCCCCTTCATGTTCAATTTGTCACGGCTGCAGTTGAGTTTTTGCCTATCTGGCGTGGTCAGGACATCCCTGAAAGTTTGCAGCGGCATCACGCACGCTAAGCGAGGAAACCAACTCGCGTGCCTCCGAAGTCCCAACAGTGAGCCCAGGTGAGGAGTCGTGTGCAGAAGGCACGAAGAGTAGACGCCTGGGCAGGGAGAGGGATCGACAACGGCGCAAAGCACAGCGGACATGCAAGTGAAGCATGCTGAAGGTCAGCAGGCACAACATCTTACTTCTCCACCGACCCGAGGCGCAATCGGCCGAAGTTTCCAGGGCGTTGCTGCTGGTCAGACAGGATTGACAGGACGGCCTGAGTCTGGAGCGTCACTAGTGTGTCTCTTCCCGCGTAAGCGAGCGTTCGTGTCTGGCCTGTCTGGGTAGCGTAGCCGTAGCCGCTGAGGAGGGCGGTTGGGCGGCAGCAGATGGGAGGGGAGGGCAAGGGAGGGCACGGGAAGGCGTCCAATTGCTGGCACTTGCGGCGAGCTATGGCCGTCGGGGATTGTCAGACAGAAGTGGAAACATGAGGTGAAGATGCTGCCATTGGCAACGAGCCCTCCCACCATCCGTTGCACGTGGACTCGGTGGATGATGGATGGTGACGAGAAGAGAACCTTATGCAACCGACAAACTCTGACTCTGGCTGGGAATCTGGCTGGGAATCTGGCTGGGCGGGAAGAGGGAGATGAGAAGGAAGATTACCGCCGCCGACAGAGGAGAGAGGCGAGGAGAAGAGAAGGCGACGTAAGACGGTGAAGATGGGACGTTTGTGGCGGAGTTCTAGCGAGGTTCTGGGCTTCCATTTTCATGTTCCATTCCGTTTTCCTGGACGCTGGTTTGCTAACTCTGGGGAACCGTTCGGGTACGTTAGGCATTACAGACGCACACATGAGTACGGATACAGATACATACTCAGCATGCGTACTTCTTACTGCATAGTGAGTAGTAAGGTCTGTAAAGTACCGTACCTTGCCTCCAGAAGTTAAGGTGGCATGTGTCGTGTCCCAATCATGCCAGCTCCCAGGGGTTTGAATCAATCAACAACGGTCAGCGGCCCCCCGACTCCGCCTTGGAGCACACTTCCATGACCGGGGTGATTGATTGAGCGCGTCCCCTCCCTTTGAATGGATGTCCCCGTACGGTGTGGTGTGGTGGGTGTTTGGTGTATGGTGTTTGTTTGTGATTCACCGAGCGAGGCTTGCAGGCTCAGCACGCATGTTGCAGCGCAGCAGCAGGCTCTTCAATCACCACCTCACATCAAATATGCAGTAAGCACACCGCAGACCCGACATTGGACACGACGACCCGGGCCGCAGTCGAGCAAAAAAGGGCATGGTAAGTATGCAGTCTGCCTTGCGGTGGTTCTGTTGTGGCATAGCTCCGGCCCCCAAGAAACGTGAAGGCGAGGCACGGTAAGGGAAGGGAAGGGAAGCTCGTGTTAGTGCACGCAGGCTGGCCGTTAGCACGTCCCATACAAATCACATGAAGAGGCCTAACACGGAGTATCTTCCGACCCCCAATCCCCAATCCCACGTTGCCACCCCCCCTGAACCTAGGTAGGTGACCATTTCCAACGGCCCCCAATGTTTCCTTTTTTTTTTCTTTTTTTTTTCTGGCTGGTGCTGCCCGTGCCGTGCCGCTGGCGCTCCCGTCGCGACAAGGAAACGGACACTCTCAACATCCCAATTCTCCACGCCATGCCCACCACCAATCTTCCCCCCGGAACAGCTTTTTGTTGCAAGCGACCGACTCTGTCCAGTCCCCTTCTGACGTCCCACACAGCCAGCCAGAACTCAACGACTAGGGCAGCAGGCCAAACGACGACGGCGACAACAGCAGCGACGACGACGACCACGGCAACGTTGGAGCTGTAGTACAGGTGCTACTACCACCTACTGTCTACTGCGAGAGAGATACCCCGGCGATTCTTAGAGCCGTCTATCTCGGCGTCAAATCCTTCATCGGCGGAGCCCAACAAGCGAGATAGAGCAGAGCAGAGCAGAGCAGAGCAGGGCAGCCGCCTAAGGAGCCAACACCAACGCCCACTGGCGACGACGACGACGACAACGACGCCGACGCCGACATCTTCGACAACCAACGCAGCGACGACAGCAGCAGGCTCGCACCGTTAGACACCGACACCCACGACAACCACCCAACGCAGTGCCAGCACCACAGCTTCTCACGTCCATCTCACCCACTTCCTCTCATCCACCAGGGTCGTCTTCACTTCCGTGCATGAGGCCCGGCGACGGTGACATGCGGCCTCACTATCCCGCGTCACCAGGATGCAGCAGCACCAGCAGCAACAGACGGAAAACCCAAGCCGTGGATCCTCCCGTTTGCCTGTCAACCCGCGACGACACAAGGTAGCCCCGGAGCAGAGAAAACGCGTCGCCACAGCGTAAGTTCGTTCCATGTTCCCTCTCTTCTCGCTTTTCAAGCCCTTGTCTCTTGTCTCTCGTCTCAGCCTTCCTGTCGTCTCCTGGCGCCTTGTCTCATCGGCGCATCTTATTGGTCTACCGCATCACTCTCTCACACTCGATCTCACTCACTCTCATTCTTACTCTCACTCTCACTCTCACTCTTACTCAATCCCTTCCTCACTGTCCACAAGATTTGTTTACAAACCTCATCCACAGATGCAACAGCTGCAACGTCCGCCGCATCAAATGCTCCGGCGAGAGGCCATGCCGCCAGTGCCGCGGCTCGTCTCGGGATTGCGTCTACCCGGCCCCTATTGAGAAAATCACCATCTCGCGCAGTGAGCTGGATGACCTGCGGCGGCGATGCGAGGCCGCCGAACGGGCCCTGCAGACAAAGGTTCCCGACGCCGCCGAGAGGCAGCAGCTTCTGGTACAAGAAGGCGGCGACCCGACCGGCTCCCGCGCCGGTTCCAGCTCATCATTTACCCCACCGCAGTCGCACGCCCAGCACCAACAGCCGGCTCAGCTTTACCGGGACGAGGCCGCAACCAACGACGCCGAGGCCGAGACCGCCGGCCGAATGTTGTCTGACCCGGACGGAAGATCCCGTTTTCTCGGCGAGACCTCCGGCGCCACCTTTCTCGACTATCTCAAGGAGTTCATGTCCACCGTATTCCCGCTGGCCTACAACAAGCCCTGGCTGTCGCCGTCCGCCAACAACGGCTCAACCTTCTTGGCGTCCCTCGGTCGCTACCAGACATACGACTCCCGCCCGATATACGAGATGTCACACGTCGATCCGCTTGTTCTGCCGCCCCGCCACGACATGACGGCTATGCTCGAGGACCTCCGCTACTTCATCCAAGACGGCAACGGCACATTTCCCTGCGGCGGCATCTACTGGTGGGGCGATCTCGGCTCCGTCCCCGTCGACCCGAATCCTGCCTCCTTTCCACCAGGGACCTCCCGCCAGGAGATGTTGGACAAATACCGTCACCTGGCCTTCTATCATACCGCCTTCGCTGTCGCCTGCCAGGCCAACACCATGCCTGACCATATGCCCAAGCCCGAAGATCTGAGCCAGATCCTCTTCTCCCGCGCGCGTGGCCTCCTCGGCAACCCCCTCGACATCACCAACTGGACCATCAGCGACGTGGCCGTCCTGGCCCTCATGGGCTTCTACCTCATCGAGATGAACCGCCGCGATGCCGCGTACATGTACGTGAGCAACGCCATGCACATCTCCATGATGCACGGCGCTCACCGTGGCTGGGTTGACGAGCGCGGCAAACGAGTCTTCTGGACACTCTACATCTTGGACCGCTGGCTGAGCTGTCTCATGGGCCGTCCACCGACCATCATGGATGATGCAGTCCGCGTCCCCCTACCAAACGATGCCCCGTAAGTCGGAACCAAACGTCCCCCCCCCCCCGCCCCCCTTTGCCCCTCCCCTCATCCTCTTCCCTCCCTGCCCTGGCAGTCCGACGGCAGACGGGCACGCCTCCGATGACGGCCCAGCTCCGACCAACGAAAGAGAACCATGTCTAACAAGACCGCCACCGCGCGCTTTCACCCATGCAGTTCACTCCCCCCTGCAGCCGGCCTCCGAGCCCACGTCCAGCTGGCCCGCATTTCGGGCCACATCGTGTGCAACACGTATAAGGTCGCCCCCTACGACCACCAACCCGGCGGAGCGGCGCGGCATGTCGAGCGAGCGCTGCAGATGCTCGAAACCTGGCTCTCCTCGCTACCCCCTACCCTGCAGATGCCAGCCGACCACAGAAGTACCGATCCCGCATGCTGTCTCCTGCATATGGGATACAATCAGGTAAGCTTGTTTCTATCCCGCTCAAAGACCCTCCCCTCCTCGCTTCCCTCGACTCGGGTTCGGCACATGTTACGTTCCCTCCTCTCCTACTCTGGTCGTCTACCCCCCTCCCCAGAGGGGAATACGAAGAGACCAAACGGACACCTCGCTAACCGGGGTTCGTCGTTCGAAAATAGCACCTCATCCTGCTTCTACGGCCCATCTTCTTCGTAGCCGTCAAGAAGGCGTTTGCCGAGCGCTACATCACGACCGGCGGCCGGTGGAACATCGAGCACCACGCCGCCCGAATCCGCCAGTGCTCCGACGCCGCCCACCGCAACCTGCTTCTCGCCCGCTGGCTCCTCAACCTCAACCGCACCCGAAAACTCCTGCAGGCCGGCCTGCACTACGTTTTCAACGCCGCCATCATCCTCATGCTCGAGGAGCTGCTGCCCCCACCGCAGCAGGAGCCGCCCCCGTCGCCGTCGGCCGAGTCCGAAACCGTCAACTTTGCGATCGAAATCTTCGAGGAGGAGACCAAGACGGGCAGCAACTACGCCCGCGACTGCGCGACCGTCCTCAAGGACCTGAGGTCGCTCATCCAGCGTCTTCGGCTGGCACCCCCAGGCGTCGTCGCTGCGTCTGGTGCCGCTGCCGCTGCTCGTGGCGTAGTAGGGGGCCCCGGCGGTCTCGCGCCCGAGGACGTGGCGATGAGCAACACCAGCAGCAGCAGTACCCCGACGTCTGCAGGTCCGCGGGATTACCATCTCCATCTGAACCATCACCAGCAGCCGCTGCAGCAGCAGACGTTCCCGAATGAGGGCGATGCGGTCTATCAGGAGTTGATGACCTGGGTGGACAACAACGAATTGCAAGTATACAGTAATAATAGCTATCTCCCATGACCAAGAGGGTCCAAGATACAATAAAGTTCAAACGTTCCTAGACAAGTCAAACGTTCGTGATGATTTTCTCCGTGACCCTCGTCCACCACTCAAGAGAGAGAGAGTGTGTGTGTGTGTGACTGGAGGCATGCACAAAAACCGCAACTTGAACAGTCCAAATATTTTTTTTATAATCGTTTTATTCGAGTATGAAACAGACGAAATGAATTTTAACTCCGCGCCATGTCTTTTTCAACCCGACTTTGAAATACGTTAAAAAGAGATGTTCGTCAGCACATCATCCCATGTCCCAATAGATCCCATACAGTAAGCCGTCTCTTTCTCCCTCTCTCCCCTCTCTTTCTTCTCATTCTATCACAGCCAATGCAATACATTCTCTGACAAGATGGGGTGGTAGGAAACGGAACACCGGGAAAACAAAACACAACAAATTTGACATCTTCCTCTAGTTGGAAACGGCCTTGGCCCTGGGGGTCGAGAAAATAGAGTCGACGATCTCGGATGATCGGACAGAAAGAATAGACAAAAGGGTATCACTCAGCTGTTGGGAAGTCGTCAGCAAAACGTGTTCGTCATGATTGTGGGGGGAAAGTGCTTATCCGGAATGAGGGGGAGGGACTGATAGTGAGACGGCAAAAAAGAAAAGAAAAAAAAAACTTACTCCGTGGGTCATTTCATTGCATCCCTGCAGGTAAACACCAGCCTCCGGCGCCACGGTGCCCGGGGCAAAACGCACGCGGTAGTCGCGGCCGACCTCGAGCTTCCTTGAGCCGGAGGTGGCGTCGCCCTCGGAAATCTCCCAGCCGTCGACGATCTCGCGGTCGGCGGCGTTGGAGGCCGGGGTGAGCTCGGGCAGCATGCTCCAGGTGTCGCGGAGCATGTCGATGTGGGCGCTGCGCTGGTAGCCGGTGGCGGCCACGATGAGGTCGACGTCGAGAATCTCATCGCCGGGCAGCTGGCTGACGAAGCCGTCCTCGAGGCCGTCGCCGCTGTGCCCGATGCTGCGGACGTGGATTTGCAGGCGCTCCGTCTCCTTGCTCTCGTTGACCTGGACGATGTTGCGGCCGAAGAGCATGCGGTGGGGCCACTTGCGCTCGTCAACGCCGAGGAGGCGCTTCTGGTGGTAGAGCATTTCGTACAGGTGGTCGATGAGCTGGAGGCGCACGACGCCGTAGTTGGTGGCCTTGGCCTCCTTGATGAGGGAGCGGCGGTAGGTTTGCGACTTGGGGTGCAGCTCGTCGACGTAGCTGGGGTTGAAGATGGAGTTGACGAACGGCGAGTCGTCGGCGGGCTTGAGGAAGTTGCTGCGCATGACCATCCATGTCTTGGAGTTGGGGTACGCGCGGTGGATGTCACGGAAGATCTCGGCGGCGGCCTGGCCGGCGCCGATGACGGCGCCGCGGTAGGGGCGGGAGTTGTCCTTGAGGATCTGAGGCACGAGCTGGGCGTACTGGGAGGAGTGGATGATGTTGGGGTGGTTGGCGGGGAGGATCTTGGGGATGTTGGCCTGGCCGCCGTTGGCGATGAGGACGTTGCGGGTGCGGTAGGACGAGACCTGGCCGGTCTTGACGTTGCGGGACTTGACGGTCCACACCCTGACGCCGCCCTCGGTCGCCGGGTCGGGGGAGACGGAGACGACCTCGCGGCCGTACTCGACGACGTCGTTGAAGTGGGACGCGCACCAGCGGAGGTAGTCCTCGTACTCGGCGCGGGCGGGGAGGAAGGTGTCGAGGTTGGTGAACTCGACAAGGCGGTTGTTGCAGTGGAGGTAGTTGAGGAAGGTGAACTGAGAGCGGGGGTTGCGGAGGGAGGCCATGTCCTTGATGAAGGAGATCTGCATCTTGGCGCCGGACAGGAGCATGCCCGGGTGCCAGGCGAAGGCGGGCTGCTTCTCGAGGAAGAGGACCTTGGGAGAGGCGCTACCGGTGAGCTGGCGGCCGGCCTCCTGGGCGTCGTTAATGGAAACGGCGACGGCGAGGGAGGCCGGGCCGAAGCCGCAGCAGATGAGGTCGTGGATCTCGCTGGGGTCGGTAGGAAGCAGGTAGGGGGACTGCTTGATGCTCTGGATGCCGTTGGAGTGGCCGTTCACGCCGTTGCCGTTCTGGTGGACAGCTCCGTTTCCGTTGGCAAAGGCAAAGGCATTGCCGTTGCCGTTGTATTGGGAGAAGCCGCTACCGGCGTCGGAGCCGTTGGTCGGCGAGTCGCAGTGAGGAGACATGGTGGGGGTGTTGAAATTTGTGAGGAGGGGTATGTGACTTGAGAGTATGAGTGTGTGTGAGAGAGTGACGAGGGTCACAAGTGCGTGTGCGTGTGTATGTGTGTCGCGCGCGCGGGGCGGTTAACAGGTAATTCAAAGTCTCGACGGTCGAAACGCGCAGATTATATGCCAATGCCGGAAAACCTGAGAGGGCAGACCGGTCGCTTTAAGATGTCAGCTTCATGGCTCTGGGAAAGCTCATTGTCGCTTTGCTCGGGGAGTGGGAGCATCAACTGACCTTGATTCCGTTACTTTTTTAGACGGTCGAAAAAAGACGACGCCCGGTGCGAAAGTGCGGGGGGGTGTATTAGTTTTTTTCCCGGCCGGTTTTTCCCTTGTGATTGTTGCTGCTGCAGATTTCAAGCCACACTGTTCGTCATCGACTTGCAACAAGTGGCGCTGTTAGGGTGAGATTCAGGGTCCTTGTTCTTGGAGCGAGAGGTATGGAAGAAGCCGCAGGTTGTTGAAGATGCGGATCTGAGAGGCAAGGAGGACGACGAAGGAAGAAGTGTGAGTTGAAGAGACGCAACAAGAACAGGAAACTGATCGGTGGTGGAGGGGCATCGAGGGGCTAATATGTAGAGACGGATGGAGGCCGATGGCAACCTCCATCTGTTGCGGCGACGTGATCGACCGAACCCAAACGAACAGACGAACAGCTACTGGACCCTCGTCCCTCGTCCTCGGAGCTGTCGACACGACGTTGCTCTGATGGGTACGGGTACACATTGCACGGCCAAGTACATTGTGGTGGTGTTTTGCAACGTACACGCCCGTCGAGTCTGTCGAGTTCACGCCCTCTCTGACCCAAACCTGGGATCGCGACTGGGGACTGCGACTGGAACTACACGCATTTGGAGGAGTCTACTCAAATTGCAACATTCGGTTCTTCGTTCAAATGGGGCAACGTCGATGCTGCGATCCTGTCATTCTGCCGGACAACGCCTGCGGCCCTGCACCTGAACCCTTGCAAGCAGCTGGTCTTGGAGGGGGCAGTGAGTAGTAGTAGTACATACATGGACCACAGAGACCTGGGCGAGGTATTACCACTTGGTGTATTTTGAGCAGGTAGGTAGGTAGATATTCGCGTAGCGCCAGCTCGGCTTAAAGCAAGAGGCCATCCACAACGGAAGCCTTTCCACATCCAGGGGTCGGGGCCAGGGACAGAGTCGCAACGGGCTGACTCCAGAGATGGGCTCGCTAGTAGGGGACGCCCTGGGAGGACTGGGTCTGGGTCCAAGGCTGGGAATGGGAATGAATGGAGACCGACTGGGGCCTCTTTTTTTTTTTTTTTTTTTTTTTTTTTTTTTTCTTTCTTTCTGGTCGCCCTCTTGCCTTTCAAAAGCCTTGGCCGCAGCAGAAAGTGCAACAAACATCCAATTCTTTCAATAAATAACATAACAATCAACAACAATCCCTCCACGACTCTATCCTCCAAAACCTTGCATACCATCATCCACATATTGGGTGATAAACGATAGTTCAGCAGACGGGGTGCACGACGTGGCTCTACTGTTTGGTGGTCGGGTGTGACGCCGGAATATTGGCGCGAGCCCACCTGGGGCCGCGTCTGAGCGCCCCGCCCACACGCCCGCGTGTGCCAGGACGGTCATGGGGGGGGGTGGGGGCGTGGGGGTGGGGGTGTTTTTTTTTTTTTTTTTTTTTTTTTTTTTCCTTGTCTGGCTGGGGCCATACTACTCTGTACCAGTAGTAAGTAAGCCTGTAGTTCTGAGGTACATGAAGCTGTGGGTGTGCTGTGTATGTGTTTGGTGTGGTGGTGTAAGTACACACGGAAATCCGCTCCTCGGTTGACGGAGAAGAATGTTGCAGTCAGCCATCGATGAGGCAAATAAGGAAGAAAATAGAGTGAGTGATTGACAAGAAAAAGGTGCGGTGCCTGGGCCTGTAGCATCAACGGCGAGCGGCGGTCGCAGGACTTGGCATCTCGCTTTGCATGTGCCGGGCCACAGGAGTGGAGCGGACGGGAGGGATGGACCGGAGGCACAGAAGACAATTTTTGAAAGAGGAAAAAAAAAGTTGCCCAGGGCGCGGACGACTGACGAACAGTTTGCCCAACGCGGGGGGCGGATGGCCCATGGGAAGGGGATTTAGACTGGACCCTGAAGCCCTTTCTCTCTGCCGTGTCTGTGTTGGTGAGGCGCAGCGTTGTTAGGCTTGAATTAAGATCAACTGCCTTGCAGTCCTGTCTCGGTAGTATATGACTAGATGTTGGACTTGGCGATGGCTATGATGAGATGGCTTGCACTTGTTTAATGCCGCCGTTTCTGGACCCTTGGCTGAAGCCAGTGAGAATGTTGGACGAAGCAGGCGAAGGATCGGACTGCAGACGAATGGAATGTTCGGCCATGTTAACTGCCCGCGTCAACAAAGTCAAAGCCGTCGGTTTACGAGGACTTTTCCCGACATTTCCAAGACGACGCAGATCAATGGTGCTAGCCGGCCCACTCCGAATTGGTCGCGATGCAGAAATCGGACGGGACCAGATGCAGGAGAGAAGACGATGTGGGAAGGGCAGCAGAAAAAAAATAGAGGAGGTACAGGGAGGGAGGGGTGAGACGAGAAGCCACAAACAGACACCACAGGAAAATTCGTGAAAAAAAAATGGTGTCGATGATGAACAGTTTGCACGAGGGGTGGAGTTGGGTGGGAGGGGCCATGATGCGATTTCGGGGTTATCTTCGGATCTGATAAGATCAAATCTTTCAATCTTGTCCAGCGCCCCGGGGCTAGAGATGAGAAACCGAACGAGCCACGAGCTGATCGAAGGCGCACAACCTCGACGCTAATGCTCGTCGGGTCGGTGTCTGTGTCAGGTACAAGTACCTACGTACGTATTCGTACACTAAAACAGCCGGGATCATCAGCGAGCGAGCGAGTCGAGTCGCGGCGGATGAGTCGTTGCTGTTTCGGTTCTGCTGGTGTACGGATACCTTGGTCGACGATACTTGTGCGAGGTTTTGGTGCAGAGGTACTTGGCGGACCCGAACAAACGATGCAGAAAGCCAAGCGGCAGGCGGCAGGTCGCGTCTCAGAGTCGCATAAGGTAGGAAGTGTCGGTAGGTAGCCTGCTGGCAGAGTGCCTGACTGCAGTGAATAAGAACCTAAGGGGAGCCAGCACTGGGCAGAGGTCGGCTTGACGGCGGTGGGATGGTGGGAAGAACCGGGGCAGTTGCGATATGCGATGGAATGCGATGTGGAGGCGGCAGGATCACTAAGAAACATGAGTCGAGGACTCGAGACAGGCGCAGAGCTTGCTCCGAGAGCGGGCAAAAGGACCAGGGGCTCACGAAGAGACCTCGGGACTGGGAGCCAAAGAGCCAGGGGTGGGGGTGGGCGGGTGGGTGACATTGTGCCATCATCAGCGATGACTGGCAGGTCAGTGGCCACTCTCCCCGAACCGAACGGCTCTAGTGTCGTCGAGGAGGTACCTGTTTTTTTCTTCACAGGGAGAGAAAATGGTGTAGGGCATACCATGATGCGTAAGGTAGTGGTAGTGTACAATAGGTAGCAGCATGGTGGGATTGGCCGTGACCAGGTTCGTTCGTAGGTACGCAGCATGTATGCGGACTTGTGCAGCATTTCGCCCCCGCTAAAGATGATGTGGTGAGGATCTAATCTGACAAGATGGATCAGATAATCAAGTACTTTTGTATGTACCGCCTGGGGTGGAGGGAAGTACCTTGTCCGCATCTGGTGGTGCTCTTTCTTTGATCCGAGCGACAAAGCCACAAAAGCGTCCTCTCATCGGGTACCCGACCAGACCGACCGGAGACCGGACGGCAGTGAGTGCCGGCTCCGTGAGCTGGGCCGAGATAGAGTGCGAAGCGATATGAAAGATCTTGTCATACCGGAGCTGGGTCGTTCGGCGAGGAGATGCATCTGTCTTCAGACGACGAGATGGAGACTGGGACGGAGGAGCAGAGACCAGATGGCTGGGGCGGTCCCAGAGCAACATCCAGAATTGGCATTCGTCGCCCGATGGCCCGTCGGAGTTTGGAAGGGTGGGTAGGACTCCATCGCTGGGTGATGGTTAAGTATTTTGGAGACGGATGAAGTTGCAATGGAGCCTCTGCGCGAATTTCGGTAGGTACGTAGGTGTGTGTGTGAGGTGTCTGGAGGAGGATGGAATCAGCGACGGGAGGTGCTAAGAGCCTAAGAGAGGTGGCCGTGCCGAATTGGAGCAGGTTATCTGATGATCTGATTATCTAAATCTGATAAGATCCGGGTCTAATTAGGTAAGGCGTACGTACCTGCTGTATTGGGCCCAGCAGCGATGCCACGATGGCCCCAGCACACCTAGGCTCATGCCTGGCAGACGCCCCCTGCCTGCTAAGACCAGGCACCTTTAGCGCCCAAACCCACTGCACATCCACTGGCGATCATCCACCACCTCACCTCAACCTGGAAGTCTCTTCCAGCACCTACGGTAAGGTAGTCACAGGCAGGCAGGCACATGAAGAAAAATTCGACACCCGCGGGTTCTCACAGAAATAGGTAATCACGCCTGGCACCTACGGATACCTCCTGCCTCCTACCTGCCTCCTGCCTCCTGCCTCCTGCCTGCCTCCTGCCTCCTACCTGCCTCCTCCCTCTGCCTCCCCATACCTTACAGTACCTTGCCGTACGTAGGTAGGTATTGTGTTCCATGAGGCAGGTACTATCAAGCAGGTACCTGCCTTCCTCGCACCAAACGACGCAGCGACAGGGAAGGTGGAAAATTTCTTCACTTCGATTCCCACCCACCACCACGCACCTCGACCTCCTCGTCCTGTCCTCGTCCTCGTCCTCCAATGTACATCCCCTGCTCAACCTCATGCTCATCCATGTCATTTCCTCTTCTCCAGCCAAGAATCCTCGTGGATTCCCCTCTTTCTCCGTCGCTGTCACCCACCTCACATCGCCTCCCATCACCGTCCACACCCTTCTTGTGGTCCTCGAGACCCTCAGAACTTCACAAGTACCTACTTCGTCCACACAACCACATCCAGGCCCCCAAGCTCGCAATGACCTTCCGTCTGGTCTCTCGATCCAGTCCATGAACGGCAGAGCTCCAGTTGATCCATCCATCCATTCTGCCCCTTGGTCATTGTCGCCATCCACTACCACCGACATCATCCAACCCTTCGATCCTTGGCTCGTCCATGGCCCATAGTCCACTCATTCGCAGCCATGCCACGCCGTCGCCGTACCTTCGACAACCGTGGAGGGGAACAGACAATGGAGTCTGAAGCCTGCCGTTGGACCTGACCTCTAACTCCACAAGCAAACCTCCACGCCCGGGGGAGCTCCCAGTTGCTGTCTGCCGGAATCCCAGCACTTCAAACTCGGCATCCCGAACATCGCGGCCATTGACCGCAATATCTCGACGCCCTTACCTTGCCTCGCCCGGCTCCGGACGCGCACTCACCGCACCTGTGACTTTTGGAGCTTCTCATCAGCTCATCAGACGTTTCTTACGGATGCAATTCCATCCAGTCATTGACAATAGACGCTTTCAAGTACAAGCAGAATCCACGCGGAATTACGTACTGCGTTCGACTCAGCTTGCCCCCACCTCTGGGCCACACACTCCACGCTCCTCGGGTCTGTCGACCACACCTTACCTTGCCCATCCCTCCATCGGACGGGCCGCAGAGGTGACGAGACCTGTGATTCTGTGACAGGTCCCCACGTCGTCTGGGCTCTGCAGAACTCCGATGGATGTTGCTCCAATGTCGCCCGCCGCACATCCATACGCAACCGGCCTCAGTTTTGCTACCGCCGAGCTCGCCTACGCGCGCACATGGAACCGTCCAGCCCCAAAAGTTCGTTCTTGAACGCCTCTAGCCTCGGCCGTACAGCCAAAGAGAACGCCGCACCATCCCGCCGGCACCGGGCTTACGGCGGATGCCACATCGTCGTCACACCCGCGTTCATCAGCATCTGGCTCCGGCAGGTGAGATGCAATTCCGCCTAGCCCACCATCTCTGCTCTTGGTCGAACGAGGACGAACAAAGTACATGCGTGATATCTCTTCGTCTCTTGCCTCAGTATGTAAAGGGTGTGGTAGTGAGTGGTACCCCCCAAAATCAAAGAGCTCCGCGCCGCGGTACCATATCTTGGATGTCCTCCAAAGGCAACTCCCCGGAGAGCTTGCCGATTCCAGAAACCGTTGCCCGGCAGCCAGACGAGATCGGCCACCCGCCGCGAACACGGATGAGCACGATGCGGATCATGGCGTGGCGTCTGGGGAGAATGGCCTGTTCTGGATGCGCCGTCATATTTTACCATGCTGCAGAACCCCAGCATCTTGGGACTTTGCGCCTATTTCCGAAGCTGGAGACGCAATAACCTCCCGTGGAGACTCTGAATTAAGCCTTGAAGACCGTGTGTCACTCGCCGGAGACTACCGCCAGGCGATTGTTGAAGAAAGTTTCCAGTCAAACACTCCAGCAGCTCGGGGCCGGCGACGTCGGGACACTTTGTGATCGGCCTTGATACAAATACGGAAGGGATTGCATGTCCAGCGATCCAAATCCAACGACGGCTCCACGGTGCACAGCAGCTGTCACTGTCAGGAGTGTCTCCCGGCCACAAGATCGGATAGGGCTGCCGGCCAACGGCATGCCATGCAATGTTTCTCGCCATGCCTTGCCTCACCCTACTTTATGTCATGCGGGTTTGCCACGGAGCTGCTGCTGCTGCTGCCGCCGCAACAGTTTGGTTCGGTTATGTTTCGTTTAATTTGCTTGACTCTTCTCACTGTTACTCTTTCAAAGTTACACTGCACCCCACGTCCAAGTAGGACAAGATGCAGCACGAAAACACAACATACAAAGTCTGGGAAATCTTATTCCTCCCGAGATGTTCCAAGACGGACATCCTGGTTGCTAAAAAGGCTCTGAACGGCCCGCCGAAGCTTATCCCACAGCGGCGTCCGTCCCCCGATGGCGCGGCGCATTTTTTTGTCAGTCATGACGCCATAAGCGCCGGATCTGCCCCTCAGGGCCCTGGATCCTCCCTTCGGTTTTTTTATGGTAATGCCGCTCCGGGAGCATGGAGCATCTCTGTTTGACCGGCCCCAGCCCGGTGTCCAACGCGTGTGGGATGTGTGATGGAATCCAATCCCACGAGACGAGTCACAAAACTAGGGGATAACCAATGCAGACCTAGATGGTACTACCTTGTTGATGGTACAGCGACGAGGCACTCACTCGATCCGAAGCAAGAGTTTTAGTCGCCCAAGCCGCCAGCAGCTGACGCCGCGCCTCCCAGCCAGCAGACAGCAGCCGACAAGGCAAGCAAGCCATCATCTGGCCAGCATTAGCTAGCTAATTAGCTACCTCACTCTCACCTCCAGTCAGCTTCCGCTGAGAGCGAGCTCCCCCTCCTTCAGCCTTTTTTTTTTTTTTTTTTTTTTTTGGTTCATTTTCCCCCTTCTCGTACAGCTGCAAGCGCAACAGACAGCATCTCACGGTGTTATTCCCGCCGTCTCTGCGGAGAGAGTACATACGCGTAGTACCACCCCCGCGACTGCGTACCAAACTCTTCAACGGTAGCATCTGCAGCAGCAGATCACCAGCGAGCCCATATCTTCAACTTAGATTACAGCACGTCCATCTTCCCAGATTCCCCATACTTCACGCACGCACACGCGGGCGCTATCCATTACCTGCGCCAAAGTACCACCTGTCAGACATACGCACAGGTCGACTGGGGCACATCGCACAGGGCCGAGCCGTCTTGGAACTAGCCGTCTTCTACCAACACGCCGTCATCACCCACGAATGAACGAGCTCATAATTCATCATCGACAACCAAAGCTTTGGCATCCCTTCTGCATTGCGCTGCAGAATCGCTGTATGCTTCCCGCCGGCTGAGTAATTGCTGCAATCTTACAGGCCCGGCAGCCCACAGCCGACCCCGTGTCAACCCCTCGCCTGCCCCCGTGGCATGTTGCCCAGCGCCCCAAATAAGCAAACACGCCGTTGCAGCCACCAGATCTGTGAATCATCATCCTTCTCATTGGTCGACCTCCCTCCCGGCGCGTGGTCTCTTTGACCTCCTTCTGCAGGTCCGTCTTCATCTGGCCCCGGGCGCATTGACCGTTGTGCCTGCGCCTGTTTCCGTTGAAAAGAGGGCCCGACTAATACGTGAGTCCCTTTTTGTAATGTCTGGAGACTAATGCCAGAGCTCTGCTTGCTTCGCGTACAAGCACCCATCGGACCACTCTTACCCTTCCTTGCGCAAGAAGGACCTTCCTTGAATCACCTCACCAACTCGGAATAGCATCCTTTCTTCTTCAAGCCCCTCTGGTATCATCATCATTAGCATCGCCATGAACGACACCGAGCCTGAGCCCGAGCTCAAGCTCTCGATATTGAATCCTCACCCGCAGAGGGTCCCCGGACCTCGTCTTCTTCACGAGCTCGTACATGTTTCTTCAGATGATTCCATTCTCGCAATACACTCCCTTGATGCCCAAGGACGAGAATCAACATGGTCCTATTCGCAGCTCCATCGGTCTGCAGATGTGCTTGCAGCGCGCATATCTGCCGTCGCAACAAATCGACCCAAAGACGAGGAGTTTATCGTGCCTCTTTTGGTCCCGCAATGTCCACAACTCTACATCTCGATGCTGGCCATCCTCAAGGCTGGGGGAGCTTTCTGTCCGTTACATCTCGACGCGCCTCCAGAGCGTGTGAGATTCATCCTCCGGGATGTTGCGGCCAAGGTGGTCATTGTCAGCCGCGACCTGGCATCCAAGATTCCTCAAGATGACCAAGAGAGGACCATTCTGATAGTGGACGAGGATGGGATCGAAAATTCTCCTGTCCCCACGATACCAGAGTTAGAAATGACACCTCTGCGCCTTGCATACGTTATGTACACATCTGGATCCACTGGCACGCCCAAGGGCGTCGGTGTCTCTCACGAAGCAGCGACACAGAGTCTTTTGGCTCATAACAAACACATACCGAGCTTCAGACGCTTCTTCCAGTTCGCATCACCGACTTTCGATGTTTCCGTTGTCGAAATCTTCTTCCCGCTCTTCCGTGGATGCACCCTAGTCACTTGCGACCGCGGCCGCATGCTCAACGACCTGCCCGACGTTATAAGAACTCTGCAAGTTGATGCCTGCGAACTGACTCCTACTGTCGCCGGCAGTCTGTTGCGCCTGCGGCAAAATGCGCCTGGCTTGAGGTTGCTGTTGACGATCGGCGAGATGTTGACTGAAGCTGTTGTCAATGAGTTTGGCGGTAGTGAGGAGGTTGAAAGCATACTATGGGGCATGTACGGCCCGACAGAAGCGGCCATTCATTGGTAAGTCACCGATCCGCAATACGCAGGCCAAGACTAACACCGTGCAGCACGCTCCGACCGGAATATCCTACAACTTGCCCTGCCTCGAACATTGGTTTCCCTCTCGAATCTGTTTCATGCTTTGTTGCTGCCATTCCCGATGAAGACACTCACTACGAATTCAAGATCTTGCCGCTCGGTGAGAATGGCGAGCTTGTCGTCGGCGGCCACCAGCTCGCAAACGGTTATCTTAACCGACCTGAACAAACATCTGCTGCATTTTTTGATACCCCCTTTGGCCGTGTCTACCGCACAGGAGACAAGGCAAAGATGAACCCAGACGGAACGATGGAGTGTCTTGGACGTATATCTGATGGCCAGGTGAAGCTTCGCGGGCAGCGCATTGAGCTCGGTGAAGTGGAACAAGCTGCCATGCGCGCAAGTGGATGCCACAGTGCCGTCGCGATGGTATTGGCTGGCATCCTGGTCGCATTCTGCGCCATGGATGATGATGCAAGCTTCAACGACCGTGTAGAAGACATCCTCACTACTTGCGCCAAGTGGCTTCCAACCTTCATGGTTCCTGGAGATGTTGTTCTCATGACCAGTTTCCCAAGGTTACCTTCAGGCAAGATCGATCGGAAGTTGCTCAAGAGTGATTATGAGGCCGCCAAGATCTCAACACCAACGAGCTCTTCGGCGTTGACCGATCCGTTGCTGCGAGAAGTTGCAACAGCCGTTTCGGACCTCCTCGGCTTTGAGGTCTCGCCATCGACACAACTGGGCTCTTCAGGTGTTGACTCACTCATGACCATTAGACTGGCTTCGGCGTTGAGGGAGAAAGGGTTCAATGTGTCTGCAACGGATGTCCTTGAATCTAGGAATGTGTCCTCACTATGCTCTCGGCTGGCAGCATCATCAGGCTCAATGGGAGAGGCATCTGCAAAGCATTCGGAAATTCCTATCAATCAGGCCTTAGAACAGCACCGGGATCTTGACTCAATACAGAGCGATATTGAAGCCGTCTATTGGTGCACACCACTGCAGAATGCAATGCTTGCAGAAACGGCGGTC
Source organism: Colletotrichum kahawae (assembly GCA_032988895.1). NCBI lineage: Eukaryota > Fungi > Ascomycota > Sordariomycetes > Glomerellales > Glomerellaceae > Colletotrichum > Colletotrichum kahawae. The sequence continues at coordinate 13,707 of VYYT01000014.1, read as the reverse complement.
AACTCTCAAGCCTACTGCAACTGGATCGAGCTCGAAATCCCGACTGAATCCACCACTCATGATGCGGAAAAGTGGATTCGCGATGTTGCGTCAGTCAACAGCATCTTCCGCTCTGGATTCATCCCTCTTGGCAGAGGCTTTGCGCAAGTCGTTTCCCATCGGCTATCGGAGTCTTCCATCAGACATGTCGAGCAGCTCGATCGGAATTTCTCCATCTCATCAGACGGGGAGTTTCTCCGTCCGCTGAGAGTTCAGATCTGCAAATCGGATTCCGACGATGGTGGTTCCATCTTATTGCAGATCCACCATGCACTCTACGATGGGTGGTCCGCTGACATGCTTCTTCAAGATCTCTCGGCTCTGGCCCGGGGCGAATCGATGAAGTCGCACCCACAATTTCAAGATGTGGCCAATTTCTTCAGTGATCCCACCACGACACGGAAGCTTGATGATGCACGCAGTTTCTGGGCGGAAAACCTGCTAGGCTGGCAAAGACATGGCTTGCCACGCCTTATGAGCCGTCTTCCTGAAACGTTAGAGGTTCTGACAACGAGACGAACTCTACATATTTCACAAGTTGACTTGGAGGACGGGGCGAAACAATTACAATGCCACCCGCAGGTCTTCTTCCAAGCAGCTTTGTCCTGGCTTTGGGCTGGGCTGCAGGGTCAACCTGACGTGGTCATCGGCTCCGTGTCTTCGGGTAGAACGATTCCAGTCACCAATGTTGAGCGTATCATGGGACCTTGCATCTCATCGACACCATTGCGAGTCGATTTGAGGGGGCTAATTTCGATTGCCGATCTCATTCGAGCGATCCATGCCACCAACCGTCAGGTTTTGCAGCATGGCATCCTTCCACTGAACGAGATCAAAAAGGTGACTGGCCTGAGCCCGGGTGACCCGATCTATGATGTTCTTTTCGTTTATCAGGAATCTCTGTACAGTCAGAGCCGCGTCTCTGGCCAAGTGCGGGAGGTCGCTCATCAGGATTTCCTGGAAACTGGTCTACTCGTCGAGATTCAGCCCACTGCCAACGGTCCGAGCTGCCGCATCACCCACCATACCAACGCAATTTCGAGAGAGCACGCGATTCTGCTGGTGGACCAGCTTGAGTCCGTGGTACTCCACCTTCTTCAAAATCCAAAGTCTCACATCAATACAATCAGCGAAAACTTCACCCCAGACCTGAGATCAATATTCAATGAAGCCCCGTCAACTTTGAACGACGTGCCTGATCTGGCTTCTATTTTTGAGCGGGCAGCAGACCTTTCACCGGATGCAATTGCGGTTCGCTTTGCAACGTCGCTTGAGGATGACGCGGTTGAGACCGTGTCTTACAGCGAGCTGAACGCTTCGGCAAACAAGATCGCTCGCTGCTTGCAAGATCATGGAGCCAAGGAGGGCGGTATCGTCGGTCTCGTTATGGAGAAGTCGATTCCGCTTTATGCCGCAATGCTGGGAATCCTGAAAGCTGGATGCGCATATCTCCCTCTCTTGCCAAGTTCACCCGCCGAGAGAGTAAGAGGAATTTTGACGCAGGCAGATGTTACTCTGTGTATCGCCGACAGCGAAGTCTCGGCCACTCTGACAGGGGTTACGAACTGCCACTTCATCGACGTCCGCAGAACCGACATGTCGATCATCTCCTCCGACAACCTTTCCATTCCACCTGACCCATCACGGCCAGCCTATGTCATCTACACTTCCGGCACAACAGGCAAGCCAAAAGGTGTCGTCGTCACGCAGCTAAACATTGCGGGCAATCTTGACGTCCTCTCCCGCATCTATCCACACACACCAACTTTGCGTTTACTTCAAGCATGCTCTCAGGCGTTCGACGTGTCGGTTTTTGAAATTTTCTTCACTTGGAAGGTTGGCGCTTGTTTGTGCTCTGGCACCAATGATACCCTTTTCGAAGACTTAGAGTGGGCCATCCGCTTCTTTGAGTGCACGCATCTCAGCATGACCCCCACCGTTGCGTCTCTGGTAGACCCGCGCAATGTTCCGGGTGTAGAGTTTTTGGTTACGGCCGGCGAGCCGATGACGACAGTCGTCGCAAAGAAGTGGACTGGGCATCTGTACCAGGGTGAGTTGAAACCCATCATTCAAGACCGTATTGGAACGCTGACGCTTTCCAGGATATGGCCCAGCTGAAACTACCAACATTTGTACGGTGAAGAAGATGAAGCTGGGTGACTTCATCGACCACCTTGGATTTTCGTTTGAAAACACCTCAACAATAGTACTTGGCTCTGAGAGTCTGAACCCCCTACCTGTAGGGTTTGCGGGTGAATTGTGTTTTGGAGGTGATCAAGTGGCCGCGGGATACTTGGGCATGCCAGAACTCACCAACTCGAAGTTTGTCAATCACCCCCAATTCGGCCGCATCTACCGGTCTGGAGACATGGGCCGAATGCTTCCGGACGGTTCGCTCATGGTACTGGGCCGGATGGACGATCAATTGAAGCTGCGCGGCCAACGTATCGACACCGGCGAAATCAGCAGCATTCTCACCACTTCTGGTCTTGCAACCTCCAGCGCGGCTGTCATCGTCAGCCGTAGTAACTCGCCCGCTACGCAACTCGCCGTTTTTTACGTTCCTACAGACGATGGCCATTCTGAGTACACGACGTTGCCGATTGACGACAGACTGACTAACGCCAACCGCACCCTTTTTGGACTTCTGCGGTCTCGGCTGCCGGCCTACATGGTTCCTACCTATCTCTTTCCTATCAGCTCCATTCCCCTGACGTCAAGCGGGAAGATCGACAGAGCTGCAATGCAATCGTCTTTCCGCGAGTCATCTCGTGAATACTTGGACCTAGCTGCTGGCTCCAACGAGGGGCATGACGACGAAAATGCCTGGTCAGACCAGGAAAAGACTATTGCGCTTGTTCTTTCCCAAGTATTGAGCATTTCGTTGGAAGACATCACGCGCTGGCAGCCGTTTGCTGCGGTGGGTCTGGACTCTATCTCAGCCATCTCCCTGGCGAGGGCTTTGCGGGGTTCGTTCTCAGCCAAGATTTCTGTGTCTTTGATCTTGCGGTCCGGAAGTGTCGCTCGTTTGGCACAAGAAATTTCGACTCAGCAAATAGAGGATGATACTCAGATCATGGATGCAGCAGCTTCCATGTTTTCCGATGAGTATGTTGAAGCTGTCAAAGATGATTTTGCCAAGGAAGGGCAGGTGGTTTCCGCCGTGTTGCCTTGCACTCCACTCCAAGAAGCAATGCTCTCTTCAACAGCTGGCTCGTCCTACTCCAACCAGCTCATTTTCAAATTGAGCATCCTTGAGCTAGATATGAAGGGGTACTGGGAAGAGATGTGCCTACGCCATGGTATTCTTCGCACTTGCTTCATCACCACAAGACAGTCTCGAAGAGCCGTCGCGCAAGTTGTGCTTAGCTCGTGGACAATGCCCTGGCACACTATAGAAGCAGAAAGCTTACGAGAAGGAGCGGACAATCACATGAGGAAGCTGTCTAGCTCTTTGAACTCGAAGATTCCCCCTGTTTCCCTCGCAGTAATCAAGTCTGAGAACAAAAGCCACCTCTCATTCGTCTGTCATCATGCACTTTACGATGGCGTGGCAGTCGACGTTCTCCTTACGGAAATCGAGCAATTAGCCAGTGGAAAGCCGGTGCAACCTCCAGTTGACTACCTTCCTGTTCTTCATGAAATTCTCGGTTCTCCGGACGGAACCGATGCCTTCTGGAAGACACAATTTGATAGTTTCAAGCCTGCACAACACCAACTCTCCGTCAGGGCTGCTCAGACAATTGAGAGACAGGGGCCCTTGGTGGTCACAGACCTGCTCGAAATTTCTCTTAGCACCCTCCAATCAGTTTCTAAAGCTACGGGAGTTTCAACATTATCATTTTTCCAGGCTGTGTGGTCCATATTCCTGAGCATCGTCTACAGCGAGACAGACATCTGCTTTGGCAATGTCATGAGTGGAAGAGCATTGAGTCACGAAGGCATTGATCGTTTGGTTGCGCCTTGCTTCAACACTTTACCCATTCGGATCGAGCTCCCAGAGTCGGCTCAATTTGTGACAATGCTCAAGATGTTCCAAAATCTCAACCCCCGCCTTTTGGAACGACAATTCACGCCTCTGCGCTCCGTTCAGAATCACGTTACCAAGAGTGGAATGCAGCTCTTTGACTCTCTTCTTTTGTTGCAGCAGCCTCGCTCGGAACGCGATGCGTCCGTCTGGGAGGTGGTTGAAGACACCGGAGCCATGGACGTGCCTCTGGTCTGTGAAATCACTCCAGAACCCCGCACTGACTCTATCTCCATCAAGCTCCACTGCAGCAGCGAGCTCATGACACCAGATGCCCTATCGAGCTTGCTTCGTGTCTTTTTGTATTTGGTTGCGAAGGCAGCCAAGCATCCCGCTTCCAGCGTCCCCTCCCGAGAGAACCTTCCATTAGAAATTCAGGAACTGTTAGAGAGCATCGTTGTCGACAAGACCATAGACCAGGACGAACAGGCATCTGAGGAAGGCCACAACGTCTCAGAAGACAACAAATGGAACGAATCCGAAAAGCAGATACGATCTGTCTTGGCCGAACTGTCAAAGACTTCAGTCTCCAAGATCAGCAGACACACTTCCATTTTCCAACTTGGTCTGGACAGCATCAATGCCGTACAGCTTGCCGCAATGCTGCGGGACCAAGGATTGCAGCTTTCTGCCCTTGATGTCATTGGGTTCCCTACCTGCGCGAGAATGGCCGCCCGCCTTGGACAATCCACTAAACAAGGTACTACGCTATATGACTTTGCCAAGTTTGAGCGAGAGGTCGGAAACACCTCCCTTGATGACGGTGTTGAGACTGTTTTACCTTGCACACCCTTGCAATGCGCTATGCTTAGCAACTTCATCCAGTCAGGAGGCAAAGATTACCTGAATTACATGTCTTTTGCACTCAACGATGACGTTTCCCTCGACAAGGCTCGGGCGGCATGGGATTCTCTCTTCGGGCACCACCAAATTCTGAGAACTGGTTTCTTGCCAACTCAACACCGCGATGCCTCTTTTGCCATGCTACAATATTCCGCTCATGGCACGGGCTCGCCGTTGGTGGTTCATGACAATGGGAAAGAATCTTTCAATGTCACGAAATGGAAGTTGGACATCGCTCACTCCGTCCTCCAATCCCTAGAAAGCCCGCCGTGGGCGGTTGCACTTGAATGTCTCGAATCAGGCATCATCATGCACATCATTATGCATCACGCACTCTATGACGCGTTCTCTCTTCAACTGATCTTGCGAGATTTGACTATCTTTCTCCGAGGCGACCGTCCTAGCCAGCATCCACCAATTGACCGTGCTCTGTCCACTATCATGGCAGGCTCTGCAAAGGAGGACTCTGAAGAATTCTGGAAACAAAAGTCGTCTGAGGTGGTAGTTAATCGTTTCCCTACCCTCACTCCACTATCCGAGCCATCTCCAGAACTTGCCTCAACTTTCAAGTCTGCCAGCACGAATCTCGGTATTCTGACCGAAAAGGCAAGGCAAGCTGATGTGTCAGTTCAAACCATACTGGAAGCAGCTTGGACTCGTGTTCTTTCTGCCTATCTCGGCGAGGAAGATGTCGTCTTCGGTGTGGTCTTGTCGGGCCGCATCGACGATGAGACAGAGGGGGTTGTGTTTCCCTGCGTCAACACCGTTCCTGTCATTGCACACAATAAGTCCTCCAACTCTGAGCTTTTGCAGCAGATGCTGGGGTATCACAATGAGCTATTGAAGCACCAGAACACACCTCTCGCCCAGATCCAGCGCTGGCTTGGTCACCCGAATTCTCAAGTCTTCGACACTCTTCTTGTGTATCAGCGGATGCCTGAAGATGGTGCATTGGATTTCCCATGGAAGACAATCAGTGACGAGGGCAACCTCGACTACCCTCTGTCCCTTGAAATTGAGCCCTTGGCCGGTGGCGAGATCCAGCTTCGCGTTACTCACCGCACCGACGTACTTCCAGCAGTCCAGGCTTGTCATCTGGTGGACCAATTTGATGCCATCTTGCAACACCTTGCCCAAAACCCCACTGGAATTGAGGACGACTTGTGGACTGAGAATTCCTCAGTGTTCTCCATTCTACCACCTCTGGAGCCGAGCATCCCTTCTGAAGAACAGTTCTTGCACCAATTCGTCGAGAGCAAGTCGCGAACGCATCCAGACAAGGTCGCTTTGGAGTTTATCACCGGGTTCCACGGCGAAATCCCGATTTCTAAGCAGTGGACCTTCAAAGAACTCAACGAGAAGGGCAATCAAGCCGCCAACCTTCTCACACAATACTCTAGAGTCGGGTATACGATCGCGATCCATTTCGACAAGTGTCCCGAGGCTTGCTTCTCCATTCTCGGCATTCTCAAATCTGGCTGCGCTTTTCTAGCACTAGATCCATCCGCTCCAAAGGCGAGAAAGGAGTTCATACTCAAGGATTCCGGTGCTCTTGCGCTGCTCACCAACACTGATGTCGACTTTGCTGTTGATCAGCCAATTCTCCATATAGAGGACTCGGTGCTCGACACTGCTTCTAAGGAGTTCTCCAGCCCGGATTCCCTTGATATTCAGGACAACTCCTATTGCTTATACACTTCTGGTACCACTGGAACGCCAAAAGGGTGCGAGATCACGCACGAGAATGCTGTTCAGGCCATGAAAGCATTCCAGAGGCTGTTTGAAGGCCATTGGGATGAGACATCTAAGTGGCTTCAATTTGCTTCTTTCCACTTTGACGTGTCAGTCCTGGAGCAATACTGGAGTTGGTCCGTTGGTATGACTCTCGTCGGAGCCCCACGAGATCTCATTCTTGATGATCTTGCCGGTACAATCCGAAACCTGGCAATCACTCACATCGATCTGACGCCAAGTTTGGCCCGCCTGCTCGACCCGTCGGAAGTGCCCAGTCTGTCCAGGGGCGTTTTTATCACTGGTGGAGAGGCTCTCAAGCAGGAGATTCTCGATGTGTGGGGACCCGTTGGCGTGATCTATAACGCTTACGGCCCAACTGAGGCCACCATTGGCGTCACCATGTATCAAAGAGTCCCTCACAATGGTCGCGCTTCCAACATAGGAAAGCAGTTTGACAATGTTGGTTCATATGTTCTCAAACCTGGAACTGATATTCCAGTCATGAAGGGCGCTGTCGGCGAGCTTTGCGTTTCTGGAAAGCTCGTCGGCAAGGGATACTTGAACCGCCGGGAGCTAACCCAGGAACGTTTTTCAGTCCTGAAAGGCTTCAATGAGCGCGTCTACCGCACCGGTGATCTTGTTAGATTACTCCACGATGGATGCTTCGACTTCTTGGGTCGTGCTGACGATCAGGTCAAGCTGCGCGGGCAACGTTTGGAAATCGGCGAAATCAACCACTCCATCCGCACCCGAGTTAGCGAAATCAGTGACGTCGCCACTCTAGTAACCAAGCACGGCAGTCTGGACAAAGACATGTTGGTGTCATTTGTTAGCCACAGGTCAACATCTAATTTCAAGGCTGAGCTGCAAGTGCTCAACGAACCCACGACGGCCGCTCTCGTGCGGTCTGTTCAGAAGGCCTGCAGAGACACACTTCCCGGCTACATGGTTCCTTCTTACATCTTCCAAGTTCCGCGCATTCCTCTGTCTCCGAACAACAAAGCAGACATCAAACAACTCAATCAGATTTTCAGAACTTTGACTCCAGAGGTGCTGGTCCAACTGTCACCATCCTCGAGGACAACTTCAGAGCCGACCAATGAGGTGCAACGGCAAATCGTGTCAACTGTGCAGGAGTTCCTCGGTGACGACACCCCAGTCTCGCTATCAAGTAACATCTTCGACCTTGGAGTTGATTCGATCTCAGCACTCCGACTCTCCAGACTGATGCGTAAGAATGGTTTATCGGGCGCAGCGCCTAGGGTCATTCTGAGGAATCCTGCTCTCGGCGATCTTGCTGAAGTCCTTCAGCAGACTAATTCAGAAAGTGATGGCAGTGGAGTTCATGAGGCACGCCAGCTCATCCAGGCATTTGGTCACCGATTCAGATCTCTAGCCGTGCAAGAGCTTTCTCTTCCAAGTGATGGGGATATCGAGTACGTTGCGCCGTGCACACCGCTGCAAGAGGGCATGCTTTCGAGATTCATGTCCGATCAGGACGAGGGCGCCTACTTTACTGCTTTCCGGCTGAAGCTTTCATCCGAAGTTTCCATTGAGAGGCTGAAGATCGCGTGCGAGCAGCTTGTACAATCCCATGCCATCCTAAGGACCAGCTTCATCCAAACTCCTGCAGGCTTTGCACAAGTTGCCCTCAAGTCTTCTGTGCTTTCTTGGAGAGATCTTAGAACCCTGGAGCCTGCTGAAGTCGAGACACAACTAGCAAGCGCAATGCCGTCACTCATTCACAAGAACAGCCGATGTGTTCCCGATCCTCTCGAACTGATCGTAGCTCAACTGGGCGAGGAGACAATCCTAGTTGTCAATATCTTCCACGCGCTGTACGACGGCGTGACTTTTGAGACGATGCTCCGTTGGGTTTCCGATGAGTATTTGCAAAAAGAACACCAATCGGCCCCCTCATTCTTGGATACCCTTGCACATGGCCCGCTCGCAAATTACGATTCCAGCCGCCAATTCTGGACCGAACACCTTAGCAACTGCCTTTTTGACACGATTCCGAGACTTCAGGGCGGTGATCCCTCAACCATCATCACAAGGAAGAAAATTTACTCAGCCCGCAACCTTGAGACGTTACGCAGATCACTGAATGTCACACTTCAGTCAGTGGTTCTTGCCCTGTGGACTTCTGTTTTCAAAAAGCATTTCCCCGTCAATGCCGCGACCGGCGTAATTGTGTCTGGCCGATCTATTGACATGGACCAAATCGAGAACACCATCGGTCCTTTGTTCAATACTCTTCTCTTCTATGCTGGCCTCAAGGAGGGGGACACTTGGCTATCTCTGATCCAAAAGTGTCATGAGTTTAGCACGGCAGTCTTACAATTCCAGCACGTGCCGCTGCGGAACATTCAAAAATGGTGCACGAAGTCCCGAGGCCGGCCCAGCTTTGAGAATCTCTTCGTTTTTCAAGTTGAACAAGCTCGCTCTGCAGAGCCGTCAGGAATGTGGTCTATTATGGATGACTACAGCGTCTCTGACTATCCTCTCGCTTTTGAGGCGTCTTCAACCCCTGATGGTCAACTCAGAATCCAGATCGTGGCACATCGAGACGTTGCTGACGAAGCCATGATGGAATCTCTCTTTGAGGAGATTGATGAGGCGATGGTCGATGTCACCTCTCGCGCAACCTACTCCTTGCCTGTAAGCGCCAATGTCTCTCGTGATGCTTCGACTGCCGCGTCGCCGCGCACCCCGTTGACGTCACGACCCGAGTCCATTGACGGCGACTTCAAGGACCACGAACTTCACCTGAACATCTCGGACTTTGAGTGGACGCCCGCCGCCTTGGTACTGAGGAAAGAGATTGCCGCTCTCTCAGGTGCTTCTGAGGAAAGTATTACGGAGAACATGGCTCTTCTAGAATTGGGCTTGGATAGCATCGACCTTGTCAAGCTGTCGGCAAGGCTCAAACACTCGGGACACAACCTCACCTTGTCTCAACTCATGAAGTCTCAAACCATCGCCGCCATGTCCATCATCCTGAATCGCAACAAGCCTGCCTCGGAAGACTCCAAACAGCAGTCAAGCTACGAGGACCTCAAGACAAAGCTCTGGAAGGCTGTGGGGTCCACTGATTTCGAGATGGAACAAGTTGAGGCCATCTTGCCTCCCACGCCGTTGCAAGAGTCCATGATTGCCGACATGTTGCAGTCGGACTTTGAGAAATACTTCAATCACGACGTCCTAGAGTTGGGCAGTGGTGTCGATGTTGATAAGCTCGAGCAAGCTTGGCAACATGTCGTTCAGAGGTCCCCTATCTTGCGAACGGTATTTGTGCAAATCGAGGACCCTTATGTTGAGCAAACCTTTGCCCAAGTGGTCTCGAAGTCCAGTCATCTGTCGATCAACAAGCTCCAGACACGCGATGTGATTGAGGTGCAGAGCGTTGTCGATAAGCACAAGCGCAACGCTCGGGAAACTCAAGGCCATTCGAATCTCCTGCAGCTGTCCATCATTTCAGGAGACGACAAATCGCTTCTCGTCTTGTCGATTTCGCATGCCCTTTATGATGGATGGTCCCTGACCTTGCTTCATCAAGATGTCGCTGCAGCATACCAAGACCAGCTTGGCGATAGGCCGCAGACTGAGCAATTCCTTCAGAGCTTGGTACAGACTCCAACAGACCAATCCAGGAAATTCTGGTCGCAGTACCTCGCCAATACACGGCCATCACTGCTTTCTGAGAGGCAGCTCTCGGCTACATCGCCGGGCGACCACACGTACCGGACGGAGGCTGTCTCGAGTGCTGGTCTTGACCGCGTGGTAGACTTTTGTAAACGCCATGCTGTTAGTCTGCAAGTCCTTGGTCAGGCATGCTGGGCATCAACTCTTGCGACACTTCTTTCAACTCTTGAAGTCAGCTTCGGTGTCGTCCTCGCAGGGCGCGACTCGGAGCAAGCCCAAGCCCTCATGTTCCCGACGATGAACACTGTGGCTGTACGCTGCGTTCTTCACGGCTCTGCCACAAACTTCCTTCGCTACCTTCAAGAAACCATGGGCGATATCGTCGAGTTCCAGAACTACCCCTTGAGAAAGGCACAAGCCGTCGCTGGAGGGCGACTCTTCAACACGCTCTTCATTCTGCAGAAGAACCCCGAGTCTGGGCCTGAAAACCCTTTGATGAAGTCAGTCCAAGGCTCCGCTGCGACTGAGTTTGCCGTCTGCGCGGAGCTGGAAGCTACGTCGAAGAATCTCATTTGGCGCATAGCCGGGCAAAATGCATACGTGTCTGAGAAGATGACCAACCAGTTACTCCATCATCTCGACAGGGCGCTGCAGTACATCATCAACAGCCCCGAAGAGAACCTGCTTCGCTTTGAGGGCAACAATGTTTCCATTTGTCAACTCCCCTCATTCCAGGCAGAGAGGACGGCACCGGCTGATTCTTCCTCAAGAATCCCCAAATCGGACGAAGTCACAGAGTGGACGGCCACAGAGAAGCTCCTGCGTCGGGTGCTCTCACAAGCTGCAGGGGTCGACGAGAGCTCAACCAGTAAGAGTCATACTCTATACAACCTGGGCCTAGATTCGATCAGCGCCATCAAAGTCTCAGCGCTCCTTCGCAAAGAAGGGCTGAATCTTGGCGTGAAAGCCCTGTTGACATCTACGTCAATTCAGTCAATGGCTCAGCAGGCTCTGTCAAGCACCTCCACTGAGATCCAGCAAACCCCAGACATTCCTTCTGCTGGGTTTGAACTCCCAAGCACAATCGACAGTCAGCCCTTGCTTACCAGTGCTGGTATCACCGAGTTCCATGTGGATGCAATACTGCCTCCTCTGCCAATGCAAGTCTACATGGTGTCTGCATGGCAGAAGTCAGAGGGCCGAGTCTTCTATCCAGAGTTCTCCTACCGTCTTCAAGGATCTGTGACGGTTGATCAACTGCAAGGGGCATGGTCCGCTACCGTTGAGTCAGAGCCGATTCTCCGGACATGTCTCATTGCCACAGGCCAGAGATCGCTACCTTTCGTGCAGATTGTTCTCCGTCCCGATACCGATGGACCTCACAAGCAGATCGCCGTCCAGGGAGAGGCTTCTACTTCAGAGGTTCACACGGAATCGTGCTGGCCCCAAGTAAAGCTTTCTGCAAAGCAAGAGGACGACAAGTCTTGGCTGCTTCAACTGAAGCTTCAGCACTCGCTCTACGATGGGTTCAGTCTACCGGCACTCATGCATCACCTTCTATCCAACATTCAAGGACAAGACTCGAAGGAGATCATGGAGCTGGACTTATGGAGGTCGTTCCTTGGTGCTCACCATCACCAGAAGGTGAAAGATGACAACAAGAAGTTCTGGACGGAATACTTCGAAGGCATCACTCCCACTACATCATTCAAGCCCGACGACACAACCAAATCGTTGGAGCGAGTATCACTCCTTCAACGCTCTGCCGTTTCTGGTGTCGCAAACCTCCAAAGCTCATGCTCTCAGGCTGGCGTGGGTCTTCCCGCCCTCTTCTTCGCAGCGGCTGCCAAGACTCTCCAAAAGTCGAAAATTCTCTCGTCGTCATTGAACACCAACGATGTCGTCTTCGGTATCTACTACGCCAACCGATCCCTCGCCGAGAATCTGCAACCGACGTTCCCCACGCTCAATTTGGTTCCACTCAAGGTCCAGACCGACGAAACTTCCAACATCATGGCTATCGCTCAACGAGTGCAAGAAGACTTGCATCTCATCTCATCACACTCAACCGTGGGGTTGTGGGAGATAAAGGACTGGACTGGGCTAGAGATTGACTGCTTCGTCAACTTCCTTCATCTCGGCGACGACGATAAGGAGATTCTCCAGGCAGGAGACGTCTCATTCGAGCTCGTTTCGAACGGTGACGAGATTGAGGGCCTGACCAAGACGAATGGCGATGCGGGTATATCATCGAGTGTCTCTGCTCGCTGGTTAGCGGGTAGTGCAGCTCGCGACGCATTCCCAGTAAGTTGGCCCCGACTCGTGACATGAGATGTCATACTAATATGTTTCTAGGATGCTGTGGATATTGAAGCGTCGATAAAAGAGGGCGCGATGGATATTGGTGTGTTTGGATCAGCGGCTAAAGTGTCGCCGTCCTCGGCTGGCGAGCTTATTAGCGTGCTTAGTTGCATTTTGCAGGAGTTATAAGGATGCTAAAATTTTCTTCTTTTACGAGTGCAATTGTTATAGTTCATAATTTAGATATTTTTATTTGATTTGACACCTAAGTGATTCTAAGTTGAGAACTGCGTCTTTCGCGATATGTTCAGCCTCAGCAAACTACATAGTATTAAAGCAGGTGGTACACAAATATTTTATGAGCACCATTTAAAATATGGTCAAGTCCATTCGACAGCTAATTATAGAGGAGTGCACTCGGATGTGCTAGCAAAGGCTGTGTTCAAACAGTAGAAGCTGCTGTAGTGTAAGGGGCTGGCCCCTAGGCTTGTTCAACGTACAGGTGCCGTCGATTGACTATTCTAAGCTGAAGAGGAGAAGGACTTTATAAGAGTGGGCACCTAGCTTCGGAGATACGTGGTCGGGCTAGGCGGTGTGCTACGGTAGAATAGTGGATCCAGCGGAGCCGGATCTCGGTAACTGCTCCGGCAAAGCCGGAGATCTCGGCCGGGCTCTAGCCCGTGACATTACCTCCCCGCTCCCTTCCGGCGGCATACCTAGGGCGCTAAGGCTAGGTCCTTATTATGGTTTATCGTAGGGCTATAATAGCGCTCGTAAGCTTCTATTACTTCCGTCCCTTGAAGCGTCTTAATAGGCTCCTAGGTCCTTTCTGCGTATCCTTCCTACTTAACTAGAACCTCGCGGCGTTTCCCACGCCTTCGACGCTTCTAGGTAGCAGCGTCGATACTCTCTATATTCTAAGTCTCCTCGCCTTCGTCGTCTATAATCGGGGGCAGCTGTTCGTTATCTAACGCTTGCCTAGGTAAGGGGTTATGTAAGGGGCTGGCCCCTAGGCTTGTTCAACGTAGAGGTGCCGTCGATTGACTATTCTAAGCTGAAGAGGAGAAGGACTTTACAAGAGTGGGCACCTAGCTACGGAGATACGTGGTCGGGCTAGG